>JADRCH010000060.1:821225-908985 GCA_019843965.1 Rhynchomys soricoides
GAGAGAGAGAGAGAGAGAGAGAGAGAGAGAGAGAGAGAGAGAGAGAGGAGAGAGAGAGATGGATGTTCCTGTTAAGCCTTGTTTTAAATATGAGCACTTGTTTACCTTTCTAGACAGCTTTCTTTGATTTTTTTTTTTTCTCACTGCCTAACCCACAACATCCTGTGGCCTTGAGGCTTCTTTAGCACCTTGTCTCTGCTCTCTGCCCCAGAGCATCTTGGAACTCCTTCAACTCTCTAGCTGAAGCCCCTTTTGCACAAGGAATGCCCACAGTAGTTGGAAGAACCCAGGAGAGAATTTCTAGACCTTTGCTTTCCCAAAAGAAGAGAGGAGCGTGCCTGCATGGGTAGCAGTGCCCACCTTTACCAGAGTGTACATGAGAGGAACTGGAACTTCAGCTGAGATTTGCAGTTTGTCTTTGGGGTTGTTTCTCCCAGCCCTTGGGTGCCAGAGTCCTCTCCCTGACTTCGATGTAGTGCTCTTGCTTAGGTTCCTCCTAGGTTTCAGAGTGATGCATTCTTTATTTGTTTTGTATTGTCTGTGGTAGGGGCTTATGTAGTCCAAGCTGGCATTAGCTGTACCCAAGGCTCCTGATCTCCTGTCTCTACCTCTCTGCCACTGTGTATACTGTTCCATGTGAGATATATATTATATTCCACATGGATACCTTCAGGATGAGCCAATGGCAGTGCAGTACAGGTGAATAAACTTGAACATTGAGCCTGCATGAGAAATGTTTTTTTGGAGGGGGGGCCAATTATGATGGAAAAGGCATGTGAATGCCCTGGGGGACTGAAGGATTGTTGCATAGATAGGTCCTGCTGTGAACACGTGACCACATGACAATACCTGTTGTACACACTCAAACCTGTCTTACACAAACATCTTCAACCTCATTTTACTCTGCCATTGGAGATAAAATAGCTTTTTTAAAAAACAACAACAACAAAAAAACCCCAAAAAACCTAACTATGATCACACTGTAAACCCCAAACTGGAGGTTGGGTGACTCCAGCGAGTGATTTCTCTGGAACTGATATCTTCTTTGATGAGATGCATGGCTGGCTTCCTTCCTTTCCTGGGCTGATTCATAGGTTGGTAGTTGACCCAGGGTCACTTGAGATCATTTTCATTTTCAAGAACTCATTTGTATGTTTGTTTCTCTCTTTCCTTTGTCAGTGTTCCCCCACCCCCGTGTGTGGATGTGTGTACTGGGGTGTCATGAAACCACTTAGGGGAGGCTGTTTGTGAGGCATAAGTTAAAATTCACAAGGAGCTTTGGAAAAAACAAAACAAAACAAAGCCTGCCAGTAAGTTCTTGTCTGTGTTGCTCAACGTCTCCTTCTCCACCTCAGCGCATGTTAACCCCAGAGGAACCCTTGACTGGATTCCTCCTTCAGCACAGCACTGTCCTGGTATGTGAGTTTAGGAGATTCTGTTCTTAGGGAAGTATTATAAGATGTCCACTCTCTCTGCTATGGATTAGATCTCCAATTTGACATCCTCTTTCCTCTGTTCAGCTGGCTCTAGGGATGAAAAGTTAAGGACTTCTTATGGCTTGCGACATCCTGGTTGCCTGGAGTGTAAGTCTTTTCTCTGTGGCACAGGTCTTGCTGTCATTTGTATGTCAGTTGATCTGTGGCTCCAGTGTGCTCCCCTTTTCCCTGTTGAGTGTTGGTGACAGCCTGGTTTTCTTGAGTCAATAGGAAAGTAGAGAATAACCATTTCATGCTTTCATAAACCCTCAGCCCTCTGACATAAACTTAGGCCTTATCCATGTGACTAACTGACTAAATGAAAGATGTGTTGCTTACAGTGAGCTACTCCTCTATACCTGCTTCATCAGTCTGGAATCTCCAGAAAAGGTCTTCTGAGGATGTGTGGAACCCTAGGAATTTGTGGCATACACTTGGAAAGTACAGCAGGAGAGGCCTGTGACCTGGGATCTTAAGGACCCTAGATCAACTTACTGAATTATGTTGAAGGCGATCCATACAGACTGCTCTATGTGTTTAGTTTTTACTAGTCACTTAAAGTGCTTGAGTCCTTGTCCCGTGTCGCTGAAAGGCCACAAGCTCAGAGAGGTAAACTTCACTCTGTGTACCTGATGCCACACAGGAAGGAAGTAGTGAGAACTCTGCCTAAATTCTGAGCTGTACTGCCTCCCTGTGATATGTGTTGTCTGCTACCTAATACTGACATCAATGTCTGCCCTGGACTTTGGTTCTTTGAACTCTCATCCCTGTCTGCCACTTCTAATGGTCCTGGCATTTGGCTATGGAGGTGCTCCCAGCTCAGGGACATGCTATAATAATAAGCCAAAGGCAGCAATGGATTCTGGAATACCCTGTACTCGTTTAGCTCTGTGACATCACCTGTTTCATAATTACCTCTAGTCAACAAGCTCCTATCTCTTTCCTATCTCTCTCTCTCTCTCTCTCTCTCTTTTTGTTTTTTCGAGACAGGGTTTCTCTGTGTAGCCCTGGATGTCCTGGAACTCACTCTGTAGACCAGGCTGGCCTCGAACTCAGAACTCCACCTGTCTCTGCCTCCCAAGTGCTGGGATTAAAGGTGTGCACCACCACTGCCCGGCTACCTTTCTCTATAGTTCATGTTGCTTCAAGTATCATCCTCAAAAAGGAGGTCACTTGGAGTCTGGGATCTTAACCGAAGAGGGTCCCCCAAATGTCTGCACCTTTTCAGTGGGGAGACTGAAGCTAGGGTCTGGAGTTTCCAACAGCTGGTTCTGCTCCTCCTACAGCTAGCTATCTTCTCAGAATGAAGAAGCTCTTGGTTGCTTCCAAGGCTCTTTCTGCTTCAGGACCATGGAAGCCGAGGCACCCAAAGCAACAGTGGACTGCTCAAGGGTTGGCTAATTTGGGAAATCTTACATCTGTTCTGAAGCTTGGGTTGCCAGCTGTCATCTCCTTCATTCCAGGAGCTTGAGAGTTTCTTATCACTCTAAGATCAAAGCTCCAAACCACAGTGATATGTTGATTACCTTCTGCGAACTGTCCACATGGACCACAAGAATACCATGGTTCACAGTCCTACTAACAGAGGCGATGGGTGTGGGATCCTTCCACACTTTGCATTTTTGGATGGTCATGTGAAGCATGGTTCAGTTCATTGAATATCAAAGTAAATGCCTTGTCCATCTTCCCCTCCCCTTCTTTCAAGCCATGTAAATCACACATGCCTCCTCTAGGAAGTTTGCCATGAGTACTTTCTTGTTATCTTCACCATTAAATCATAAGCATTATACAACCAAAGGTCCATGAAGCATTGTGGACACTAAGCATCAAATCATCATGGCCGGTCTTTTTGCTATAGCAGATACAGCTGAATTTCTTGTTCAACAAGTATATGATTACATTTAATTCTTCTGTCCATCCCACCATCATCTAATTACATGAGAAATGTTTTGATCATGCTATTTCTTGAATAGGGTGCTGGGGGAACAAAGATAGACCATGTGGGTCTCTAATGGCCTAGGAGTTAAGCACACACGGAAACAAAAACATGGAGATTTGAATATTTCTCATAGCTCCTGTTCACTGATCCTTGAATCTCACACCCTTGTCGATGTGTTGCTTCCTCACCTAGGATTGTTGCCTGCCTTACTAGAGCTTTTATGTGGTAGCACAGAGCCTTGAGAATCTATCATTAAAAACAACAATAACAACAACAAAAACCAAATAAAGCCACAACCCCCCCCAAAACAAAAAACAAACAAACAAACAAACAAAAAACCCTAGCCTCAATGGTCTGTAACTTGCTATCTAACCCAGGATGGCCTGAATTACTAGTTCTTGTATCATAGCCGCCTGGAAGCCTAGGCCATCACACCTGGATCATGAGAACCTTCATCCTGCATGCTGGCTTTTCTCAGAGGCAGATAACAGTTTGTAGATTAATAAGCAGGATGCTCGTTCCAGGGCACATTGGGATCAACAATTGTGAAATGTGTGGAAGGAATCAGGATTGGAAGGAGTCAGGCTGTGAAGGTGTCTGAGCATACACAGCCCCAGGACTCTGCATAGACCAGACTAGAATGCCCCTTGAGAACTGTCCTGAATTATGGTGGCATGATGGTTGATCAGTGACAATGTAGCCTTGCCTGGAAGCATACCTGAGGAGTTTGACCAAGGTCACTATGTTCAGCTTGGACTGTCTCCAAAGAAGCTGACAGCTGAGTGTCAGCTAGTTGTACTGAGCAATTGTTTTTAATGATGGATGGATGCACATAATAAGCAATTAGTATTTGGCGAAATGTTTTCACCTAAGCATTATGGAAACTGTGTAATTCATTCATCAAGTGCTTACTATTTGGACAATAATCTACTGAGCTCCTTATACACGTCATGCACCATGGCTACAAATAGGAAGTTTATAACCTGAGGTAGGTTCAACACTGGCTTCCTGGAAGAGTTGACCTTTCTTCTGGAGATGTGACTTCCTGGATCATGGGCTCTGGGCCAACTATGGACTCAGCGTTTCCTTGGCTTTCTAGAAGATCATTTCTTGAGATGAGGTGTGAGGTGTCTCAGGGGTGGGACTCTCCATCAAGGTCCACCTGATAGTGCACCTGTGCGCCATGGGAAACTCCCTGCTAAACTTACATTAACTGTTTGAATTCCCAGTAGCTTGGAACTTCCCCGGGGGTCCCATTGGCTCTGTGACTTTCCATCACTTAAGTAATTGGAGGATGGAGCTGAATGGAAATAATCTATACACTTTCTTCTGTGAGTCACCAAAAACTACAGTCTAGGGTGTATGTAACTGCTTGACTTACTTTTCCTGTATGCAAATGAGCTGTCATTACAGTTCAGTAGGTAGAGACTCTACAGAGTGTACATGAGATCATTATAGTTTACATTTGAAAATGACAGAGATAGCCTGGTCCAACTGCCTTCCTTGGCAAGAGCCCATCGTAGGAAGCTCTTGGAGAGGTGTGGGACCTTACAACTCTTTGGGAAGTGTTTGTTGGTACACTCTGCCCCATTTTCCAGCTCTTGCCTTTGCCGAGACATAGCAGGAAGTAGATGATCTCTAGTGTCGGGTAGGTTGTTTTTATCTCCACAAGTCACCCAGGTGATCAGAGAAGCTTTACGGAAAGCAATGGCTTTGATGTTTTGGGTGACAAGCCCCAAGTGTTCTGGCAGGAAAGGGTTTTGAGGTTGGAGAAATGAAACTCCTTTGGGTGGTGACTTCATCACTTAACACCCTTATAGCAGGAAGGCTCTTATAAAAGAAAGGTGAATGTAAGTGTAGGTATGAAAAGGAAAGTTTGTGGTGAGCAGCAATGAGATGACATGCTTCTCATGGCTCAGGGAAATTGTCCGGCACCGTCAACCTTCCAGGACCCTTCTTCCTCCCATACTTTACCGCATCCCCAGCTTCACCAGTGAGCATGTTTACACCTGCTATCTCCTCCATCCTTTCACACATGATGTTGCCCTGACTCATGACTCCTGCTCAGGGAGCTTAGTTTAGAAACCAGAGGTCTTGGGCCAAATAGCCTTTCTTCATAGGATCTTAGTGGTCCTCACTTACTGGAGGATACACTGAGGGTATCCTGTCTTCCAGATCTCAGTTTGTAGAAGCTGTACCTTCCTTTGCCCCTCCCAGCTTCTCCTCTGAGGAACGCCAACGCATTGTTCATGGCCCTTCTGATCCTTGGCTTCTTGAGCCCTAACTGGGGCTGATAACAGTCCCTGTCATTCTCTTTGGGCCGCTGTGCAGAGGAAAGGCCTCACACACTTGCAGGAGTTGAATTTCTTGAGGGTGACTTTCCTTGATGGCTTTTCTAGCTGTGCTGGGGAGTCAAGGATATCCAACCTCACCAATTTGTGATCAGATCTTTAACACACATAGGTGTTATCCAGGATACTAGTTTAATCATTTGGAACCAGGTACGTCCAACCTGTGGCCAATAAGCCACTTGAGTATCAAGATAGCTCTTAATGCAGTTCAATACTTTCATAGGTGACAGTATCATGTTGCAATGGCAAAAGATTGGACAGCTCTATAAGATTTAGACCATCTGTCTTCTGAAAATAGGAATATGTGCAATGAATGAGTGACGGCTGTGTGCCAGGGAAGAAACATGTTGCTTCATGGGATTGATTACTGCTTCATGCTCACCTTGGCTCACACAGTAATGCATTGATTGCTTTGGTTTTTTGTTTGTTTGTTTGTTGTTTATTTTCCTCTTTTGTATTTAAAACAAAGCAAAAGTTTTGCTCTATTTCTTTTCATGCTTCTTTTCAGTAAGTACTTTGAGGCTTAGAAATTTATATGCTTGTTCAGGTTTATGTTTCTGGGCTTTGGGAAGTCCTTAGTTGGGCACCTGCATCTGCCTTACAATATGGCAGAAGTTGGAAGGCCAAGTGGGTGTACTTGGAAGAGATGGGAGAATAGGGACAGTCTTGCTTCTAATTACCAAGCACTATGATAGCAAACACTCACCATCATGAGAATTAACCCCATTCTCTAAGAAATCTGATTACTAAGCAGGAGAAATCAATGAGTGATAGCAATTAGACTTGGAGAATAACAAAATGCTTATCAAGCCCCTACTGTGAGCCAGGTATTGTGTTGACTTCCTCAGCTTCCAAGAAGGTAACTGTTCTCTATGTCTTTGAATACAAGTCAGGACCAGAGAACCTAAGAGATACTTGCTACCTGCTGGGGCTCTAATTTTGACCCAGCAGCCAGTGTCCTGAGATTGTTCCTGGTGCTTTCATGTTTAGCCTTGATGGAGTTCATAGAATTCAGCAAGGATGGGAGCCAGGTCTGGCCAACCCTCCTGGAAACCATCCAGCTGTATCTGTATTTGACCTTTTCAGAGCTTTCTTTGGGGAGAGCAAATACATCCCAACATCATGCCTGTGCTCAGAAACTTTTTGGTTGAACAGCCAGGTATGGGCTTTCCTCAGCTGCTACAGGTGCCCCAGTCTACCAGCCTGATCTATTTGCAGGGGTCGGATGATGTTTGGATGGATTCCTGAGAAATCTATGGTCACTTATTTTCTAAACTGGCTCATTATTTCCTGCCAAATGTGTAAGATCTGCTACCCATGGCTGACTGACTGATCCTGGCAACATCTGTGCAGCCATTTGGCCTCACAATCTGAGTAAACAACCAGCTGCCCCAGATGATGAAGCTAAATTACTGAGAGCGGAACTGGTGTGTCTCTGTCGTGATGGATTGTGTCTCTGTCTCCATCCTTTAACCATGAACCCCTTGCCTTACCCAGGCGCTGCTTATCTTTGTTAAAGTTCTTTAGCCATTATATATGTACCCCCCCCCCTCCTGCAAAGAAGATTACATGGGCCTACCTTTGGCCTTATGATATGGAGAAGAGACCCTCCACATACCTAGAATTCTGCTGCAGATCCCAGAGCCAAAGGGCTAAAGAGTGGGCATCCAATCAGCCCTCTTGTGTCTTAATTCTTAAGGGTCTTGAGTGGCCTGGATCTGCCTGTCACAGATACTGAGTCTTTGTTCTGCCTAGTCACACAAAGTAGGACATAAAAACTTTGGGTCCCAGCAGTTGACCTTTTGCAATGCCTAAAGGACTTTAGCAGACCCATGGTTTGCTTGGCCATGTCAGATGTCAGGAAGCAAGCTAATAATGTCCTATTCTTAGGGACTGTGTTGGCAGTGGTGTGACAAGGGAGCCTGAGCAGCAGCATCTGCAGCATGCTGGTTCTCATCCTGCCTTCCTCCTTCTGTTGGGTTGCCCAAGGGACTTCTGAACAGGTCCCCTGGAAGTGGACAGATGAGTCCCATCACCTTGTGTGCACATGGCTCTGTGGGAGGGTAGAAATCTGTGACTCTACAGATTCTACATGTTATGGTAAGATTGAGAGTTTCCTACTCTGCACCCCGAGGTGCTGAGCCGCTAGGACTCCACCCTTTTCCCCCACACTCTTCCTGATGGTCTTGGAAGAAACTTAGAGATGTTAGTTTCCTAATTTTCATAAAACATCACTCCTTGTGTGTGGTTAAAAACATCAATTAAAAACACTCAGCAGTTTGACTGCCTGGGGAAGAGAGCCTTGTGTGTGTGTGTGTGTGTGTTTGTGTGTGTGTGTGTGTGTTCCCTCAAAGGAGCTAGTATGCTGTCATTACTGTACCCTTTCCTCTCCCCCATTATCAAGGAGACAGAGAGCCAACTTAGAAACCAAAAACTCAGCCATTCTGTTTTATTGTTCAGTGGTGGATGGCTTCCTTCAAACATTGTTTCATTTGGTCCTGCTAGTGCATATTGCTGCCACCTACCCATTCCACAGATGAGCAATACACAGGTGAGGCCTGTGTATTTCCTTAAGACATACACCAGTTCTCCTCCATGGGTAATTGTGATGTAGTAAGAAGAGGGCCAACCTTCACCTTTGGTGTTTTAATCCTATTAAGAGTCAACAAGGGGAGGGGGCTGGAGAGATGGCTCAGTGGTTAAGAGCCCTGGTCCTGAGTTCAAATCCCAGCAATCACATGGTGACTCACAACCATCTGTAATGAGAACTGACACCCACTTCTGGTGTGTCTGAAGATAGCTACAGTGTACTTACATACAATGATAAATATATCTTTGGGCTGGAGCGAGTGAGCAAAGGTTCTGAGTTCAATTCCCAATAACCACATGATGGCTCCCAACCATCTGTGCAGCTACAGTGTACCTATATACATTAAATAAATAAATAAATGAATGTTTTTAAAAAGTCAACGAAGAAGTCTAAAGTGTGTGCTTAGGAAGCATTGGTAGTAGCTGACATGTCTTAAGTGCTTTGAACTCTGCTAAGACTCTTACTTTATACCAAGAACACTGCTTAGAAATAAGACAGACTCAGAGAGCTGAAGTTTTTGGTGAGGTGCCACTAGAGAAGGACTTGTAAATTGGTAGTGGTAGGCTGTCCTCCTAATGGTCTGATAAGAGCCCACCAACATCCAGGAAGCTATGCGCCTGGCCTTTTAGGGTCACAAAGTATGATAAGCGCTTTCCTGGTATAAATGGCAGTGACATGTGGGTGGCCGCTTGCTGAGTACAGAAGTGCTGGGAACAGGAGGGCATCTTTCTGAGTCCACCACTAGTTAGCAGGACTTTCTGGGGAGGGGAATTCACCTGTGTCTGCTCGGAACTGAGCCCTGAGCACTGGCTGGATTATACCGGCACTTGTGTGGAGGTGGGCACTCACTCAGCCTTGCAGGGCTACCACATTCAGGAGAGGAATGTGGTAACCATTGGGCCCCAGATGAGCAAATTACAGAAAAGGCATATCTGAACAGGGGAATTCATCAGAAGGAATATATGCTACAAGCCATGTGCCCTCTGCTCCCAGCTTTGTGGCAAGGACAATTGGTCAGTTGTTCTAGTGTAAGGGCAAATTCCCCATGGAACTTTCAAGTGGCTTTTATGCTGAGTCAGTGCCAGCTAAGCTTGATCTCACTGGTGTCCTGACTGCCAATGTCCTGGGTGGTGTGCAGGGGAGGGGGCAAGAAAGAGGTCTACAGGGAAGGGAACATGGAACTGTATAATGTGGCTGTCTCTAGGTACCACACTGTAGTGTCAGTAACCCTGGAAGTGCAAGAAAAGGCATGTATGAGTCCACCAAGCCACACACCAGGACCTGCTTGGCATATTGCACGTAGTTAAAGCAGTCCTCCCTTGGATTGAGACTTAACACTTGTATCCCTTATTCTCTACACTATTCTGTCGCTTCTGGTCACCTCCTGAAGCTGTTTCAATGATCACTGAGGATCAGAATCTCTGTAAAGTCTGGTTTGTTTGTTTGCTTGTTTTTTGTTGTTGTTTTTGTTCTTGTTGTTGTTGCTGTTTCCTGCACAGTTCACAATGCCTACAATGAGTGGTAAACTTTGCTTACACTTAGGTTAAGTTCATCCTATACAGCTTCTGTGGCTTACACCACTCCACTGTGTTCATAATGGGCTAGGCATGGAACACAAGGTTGTTATCAGGATGAAGATAGGTTTCTTATTCTTCAGCTTAGAATTCTTTCGATGAATGGAAATACCAGTGGGGAGGGGAACATGATTGGTGACGGGTGGGGACCTGGCACTCAGTACGACCAACTATCAGCTGTAGCCTTGTTGCCTGTGTGACTTAGGCGTGCCAAGAGATCAAAACAAGAATACAGTGCCTAACACAAAGCTTAGCACATAAGAATTGCTCAACAACAACGACATTTTTTATAAGGGGGTTCTACAAAATTGCTTAGTGGGTAAAGACACCTGCTGCTAAGCCCGATGACTCGAGTTTGATTCACAGAACTTACATGGTGGAAGGAAGGAGAGAACTGACTCCTGCAAGTTGTCTTCTGACTTCCACACCAGGGTATTCCCACATTCATATATGCTCAAATAAAAATGAAAGAGAGAGAGAGAGAGAAAAAAAAAATTGGTCAATAAATGCCTGTGTTTTCCCTGTGTTTCTCATTGTGTTTTTTATTATTATTGTTGTTATTATTATTATTATTCAGATTGAGTCTTGCTATGTGGCACAGACTAGACACAATATATAGCCCAGGCTAGACTTGAAGTCTTTCTAGCTTTTCTCTGAAGGATTACAGCTCTTACCTACCATACTTGGCCTAGTTTTCCTTCTTCCTTCCTTCCTTCCTTCCTTCCTTCCTTCCTTCCTTCCTCCCTCCCTTCCTTCCTTCCTAAACTTTGTTTGTTTGATCAATCATCCTGTCTATTTTGTCTGTTTATGTATCTGTTTCTATGTTTGGAGGCATGTATGTGGAGGTTAGAGAATTAACTCACTAGAGTTAGCCCTTTCCTTCAACCATGTGGTTTGTGTGACTGAACTCAAGTTGTCTGGTGTGGTAACAAGTGTCTTTACCATTGAGGCATTTTGCCAGCTGTTTGTTTTGATTTTTTTTAAATGAATAAAGCATCTCTTTTCCTCCGTATTGGTACTAATAAGTCTCTCTACTTTTCTTGCATTTTCTAGCATATCCTTTAAGCGTTCCAGAAGGATTTTGAGAACCACCCTTTCCTAAATCAAAGCTGGAGTATTTGGGGAATTGGAAAATTGAGGTAAGGAAGGGCTGTTCTTTTTCTGAGCCTTTTGGAAACAAAAGTTAGCTGTGAGGGTAAAAATGTAGTGTTAGTCTTTGTAGCAGGATTTAGCGTATGTTTTAGTGTTTTGTATAGGCCTTCCCATGGCAAACCCAAGTGTTTGGGAAGCTGACTTCCTATTCACCGATATCCTGGACCTCTTTCTCAGCATTTCTTCCACTTGCTTGACCATAGTGCGTAACATGCTCTCCCTGCTCCTACTTGGAGAAGCCAGTCTCTCACAGGAGACTCAGTTGTGTTACTTTACTATGAGATGACTGGCCTGAGAGAAGAAACAGAAAGGGTCCTGTAATGTGATGATTAGGTGAGATGTTGCTTTATGCCTAGTACAGTCCGTGTTTTCTCCTTTCCCTCCATGAGGGACGCTAAATCCATGGCTACCCCGGTGAGGGTAAGATGTGAAGCCCAAGGGCTTTCTGCAAACCTAGGTTTTCCTGTTCTACTTGCCTTTGCTTCAGTGAGTCTTGCTGAGCCTAGAGTATGACCTGGTAGAACTGTGTATCATGTGTTTCCTCCTCCTCAGGTGCTGTGGGTATTGAAGGAAAACACAGAGATAGCAAGAGGCCCATCTGACTTGCCATTGAACAGGGCTTTTTCTTGATTACTGCCTTACAGTTGATTAATGGGAGCATGTAGGGTGGTGCTATTTACATACCAGGTCATTCAAGATTTGGTCTGTTGTTGGCTATGCCTTTTCCTTGGCAGCAAGTCTCTTGCAGAAATAGTTTGGGAATCTCCGGTCTTGAGCAGAACTGAGTGCTCCCTTAACTGTGCCACAGAAGGAATGAACTGTCACACTGGTGGCTTCTGTAGTTGGCTATAACGTCTGTCTCTCCTCTGGCCACTCTTCATCACCAGAAAGCTTTATCAGAGTTAAGTAGTCTTGCTTTCCCCACTGCTTACAAAGTACCTGGTCCAGGGCCAGGCTTCTCAGTGGATGTGGAAATTTGAACTGATGAATGACTCTCATGGCAGCGGGGGTGGGTGGGGTAGACATACATACATACATACATACGTACGTACAGGATGGACGTACAGGATCCTGGAGTCAAACACAACTGGATTGTACCCCACTCAGTCTTTCCTTTCTCACCTGCCAAATAGACCAGTGCCCACTTGGGTATAGACAACCTCAAGGATTACAAAACCCGGCAGGATGAAATAGCGGGACATGGGGAAGCTTATTCTTTGAGACTCTTTATAATCTCTAGCCTGTCTGGCTCCTGACCTTCTAATATTGTTCTCGTTCATCCTGGTACCCTTTGGACCTTCAACAGAGGTGCTTTGGATGAGCACATCCCTTAAGAGTTCAGAAGCTGGAATATCAAGTCTGTGATATACAGTATTAGAGACAGCACCCTAGAGACATGAGAAGCCTTCATAAAGGTACCTGCTTCTTTGATAAAATACAGTGGGTTAACTTTTATGCCTCTTGATTTGCCCCATCTTTTTCTTGCAGATGTACTCACTTCCCTTCCTGCCCTAAGATACTCTCCTGAATCTTACTGGATATAGTTATCTGGTCTTGTACTTCTTAGTGTCTAGAACCATGAGCTAAAATGAATCCCTTTTATTAATAAACTGTTGGAACTAAGGGTTTTGTATAGAAAATAGACAAAAGATACTGATGACATTTACATGTCCCCCCTCCCCCCCCTTTTGCCTCCCTAGCATCTCTTTCCCTGTCTGTTATTCTTAGTTCTTTGACCTACTGTGCCCTTACTAGCCTCCATTAGCTTCAATGATAGGGCATATGTGGGCTTCTGTGTTCCTGCCTATAGACATACGCCAACACTACTCATTAGTCACAAGGTACATGTTGAAAGGATGTTTCCGATAGTCAATTTTCACAGTAGTAAAAAGAACCCCTGGCTCACTGCACTCTACCCGTGACAGCAACGTCTTTTCAAACCACTTCCAACACTGGCCCATTTTTCTATTACGGTTTCTTGTGGTTTCATACCGAGGTTTTGGTGCATTGCCTTTGACCTAGAGTTTATTTTTAGTACTAAAGGTGGAGTTCAATGAATGTCAAATCATGAAAGCAAATGAAGAGGAGGGATTTGTACATCTAGAGGAAAAATGTGCTTAATTGTATCTCTTCTGATGACGTCTGCCTCTGATTATGCCCAGTTGATGTTTTCTTTGGTGATGCCCATCACAATGGGTTCTGTAGAAGCGAGAGCACCAGCTGGTCTTGCCTCTAAATACAAGAGCATTTGTGAGTGTCACTGTAGCATCTGGACACTCCGAGAAACATGCATCTCAGCTACAACTAAATCAAAAATTATTATCAGAGTTTAAGGCCTGGCTGGGAAGTTTGCAGGAGTTAGTACTGTATCTGCAGGCTTTGATATGCCTTGCAGAAGTGGTACTTTTTTTCTTGGCCATCAGCCTTTCTTCCAGGATAACACATATTTAGTAGAAGGCTCTAGATCTTTTCTCACTAACTTGACCCTTTGGCATCAACAGAGGCTTAAAGGACATACTTAGGGACTCTTGTGTCGATTGAATGGCAGCAGCCTGACTTTGGTCTTCAAAGCAAAGATGATACTGATGTCTACCCCTTCCAAACAAGGGCTACCCTGCCTGCTTCCAGAAGCCAAGCACACCTTGCCATCTGCTTAGGACTTCACAGTTCATGAAGTTCTTTCCATCCTGTCTGCTTTCTTTTATTGCTCACGTGTTTACGTTTTATTGCTCAGTACTTACTGAGATGCTGCAGCATGCCACTGTGCAGGGTGCCTGCAGTCCTGGAGGAAGAGCTGTTGTTTGCATTAATTCAGAAGACCATGGCTAGAGTCTGGGGGTGATTGCATGGCCTGAGGTCTGGCTGCTAGTTGTGGTGGCTTTCACATGAGAACACAGGGTTTCTGTTTCTGGCCGTGCCTGATGATGCTCTTACCTGTCTTCTGCCTTCTTTTCCAGATGTTTTCTCCCTCCTTTCCTATCCCCTCGTGTCTCCTGACCTCCTTTCTGCCTCTACTCTCCCTCCACACCCCCAGCTCAATTTCTTTTGAAGATGAGCAGCATTCTCTCTACAGTACTTTTATGGGAAGTGAATCTGACTATACAGAACTGGGCTTGGGATGTATGTGCCTTCTCTTGAGAACATAGCCTTAGCTCTCATTCTGTCAATTAGTACCTTTTGTAATGATGGCAGGATGCTGCAGTTCCCTCAGTGTCCTTGTTAACTCTTCCATGACAAGTCAGGTGCTATAGCAGGTTGAGGTGCTAACTATAGATAAGCTATTGTCTCTACCATCAGAATATTTCAGGTTGTTGATGGCACATGCCTTTAATCCCAGCACTTAGGAGGCAGAGGTAAGAAGATCTTTGAGTTTGAGGATAGCCTTGTCTATAGAGTGAGTTTCAGGACAGCTAGGGCTACACAGAAAAACCTTGTCTTTGGGTTTGGAGGGGAAGCTTGGTATATTAGTCAGGATTCTCTGGGACAATAGAACCAGTGTGAAATGAAAGATAGACATTTATCTCTATGTCTGTGTCTATATGGAGAAGGAGCTATTTTTCATAAAGCATTGATGCATATCATAGAGCTTGTGAAGTTTTGATGGTCTGCTGTGTATATCTGGAGGCTAGAGAAGCTGGTGGTGTGCATAGACAGACAGAATTATGGAAGAATGTTTCAGCTCAAGCACCCAAGCAGAGATGGAATTAACTCACTTTACCTGCTTCCTTATTCAGCTTTCTAGGCACTATTGAATTCTGATCCTCAGAGGGCTGGATGATGCCCAACCATACTGATGCAAGCTACTCACCACACTCACTCTTCTTCCCTTCTTGTCTGGAAATGGGATCCAATCCTCCTTAGTAATGCCCTTAACTGGTCCCTTAGTAGCTCTTGGCCCAGCCAAATTGACACACTGGGTAGACACAATGTATCTAAAGATCAGTTGACACCCTGGGTAGACACAATGTATTCAATTGTCTGAATCAGCTGGCTGACATCCACCTCAGGCCACAAGCTGAGTGCTCTTAAACTGCTCAGGACACAAAAGCGCCCCTTTCCAATCCAAGTTTTGCAACAAGGAGAGTGAGTTGAGTCATCATAAGTTATTGTCCTTATCTGGCTATGCCCCTGCTTTGATGTTTACCCAATACAGAACCCCCACTGATTGATGATATTTGCCTCGTCATCTTTCAGATGTCAGTTTGGTCTGTAATGAGCACTGCTGTTTTCACAGCGTCAGGCTGCTAGGACTAGAGAGAGCGAGTGAGCTTTGGCTTTGCTCTGTTCTTACACTTTGTGACCCATGGAACACCTCACTTTCAAGATGTGGTGGAATTCATCTAGGACTCTGGTCATTCCTTCAAATGTGTGTGTGTTGTGTCAGTCCCTCAGTTCCCTCTCCTGAGGCATGCTAGGAGACCTCACAGCACAGTATGACATCTGCTAAGGATTTGCTTTCCATGCTGCAGTGGTGGTGCTGATGGAGGAGTATCTGGTTCTAGTAACATTGACGGCTATGAAGATAATATTGGGAGCATTGCTTCTTGAATTACTGGACTAGCTCCAGTATATTATTTTTCGTGTCCCAAGCACTATGCATGTCTCATCTCAGCTCATTGACTCTTTAATACTCATGTCACCTATTCAGGAATGTTTTGGCTACTATACCTGTGGATGTCCATTCCAAAGGTAACAGTGGCTCAAACGAAGCCAAAGACCATGGCTATGAAGAACTGTAGGCCAGGTGGCCAGACATGGGTATTCAAAAGAAGACTAGAAGCTTCTATTTGCCTCTTCCCTGATGGTGCCACTACTGAAGTACTTCTTTACCTTGGCAGCACTGTCTCAGTAACAGCTGCTTCTTGTTCACAGGGCCTCTGTGTGCCATGCTAGTACCAAACTGCTTCTCCCTCCTGTCAGGCATGATGCCCATAGGGCCCTGGGCTCCTCAGTTCTGGCACTACTACTTTGCTTCCCATTCTGAGGAGGTGTGTTTGCTTTAGTTACTGATCCTCCCATCCCGTTTCCTTTCTTTCCTCTATCCCCTACTCAATCCTTGTCTTGTCCTTTCTCATCATTCTAAGACATCTCTGTGAATCTTCCCTTGATGAGACCTAATGAGAATCTGTAGCTCCAATCTCTTCATTTCCTTTAGTCACATGAGCTGGAACCCAGATTCCGGTGGTCATTTGGAGACTCAGAGTATTATCACCCTCCCCACCCATTGGTAACTCCCTGCATCTCCCTCCCCACCCCCCCTTCCCTGCCGAAACTACTCCCTCTGCAGCTTGTATCAGGAAGTCCTGTTTCCTAGCTGCAGCCTATTATGTTCCAGACCACAGGCTTAGGAGGAGTGGAAGCTCACAGACAGCCCCCATAGCCTGCTGCGCATGGTGGTAAGGCTTTGGGTTTTCCATTACATTGATCTGTCCCCAGGGTAGACAGGGCTCTTGTGTCTGCAGGAGTAGGCTGGAAATAGCCTTGTCAAAATAGACCAAGGCCAATGCTGATAGGGGAAATGAGGCTGACCTGGGGAGAAGCATAGGGCAGGTGCTTCTTGAGGGGCTTTCCTCCGGGAGGGGCCCTGTAGCTAAAGGCTGACTGAAATACTTCCTGTGACCCTTTAGACCTTCAAAAGGCCCCCATCAGACACAAGAACTTCCTGTTCCCTCTTTACTTTCCAATATTTACAGAGCAAGAATGGTTTACTCAGTTCTTCTTTCTCTTTTCCCCTTTGCTCCTGTCTTAGTGCTTTTGGTCTGCTATAAGGAAGTGTGGCTATAGGCTGTGTGGCTGAAGAACACCAGAAGTAGATTTCGCCTGGTTGTGGAGGGTGAGCATGCCAGGATTGTGTGCCGATGGCATTAGTGTGTGGCAAAGGTCTGCTTTTTGGTTTATGACCAGTTGTCTTCTAGTTCTCACCTGGGGGAATGGGATGAGGCATGTCTTTTCTAAGGACGCTTCTTGTAGTCACTGGGTTCTGTTCTCATGACAATCTTTTTCAAAGGCCCCATGTCCACCTGCCATCACCTTGGAGGTTAGGGGTTCAGCATAGGAATTTTATGAGGTTACAAACACTCAGCTCATAGTAGGCTCCTTTGAAATATCTCTTGAGTGCACTCTCTCCTTCCTCACCAGGCATGTCGACAAAATTTCACGTCACTCTAAAGCTGAAATAACTCTCCTTTCTACAGTTCATATTGTGACGTGGGCTTCTTCTTCGATATGTTCAAACTCATGACCAGTTGCATGCAAAACTCACTTTTGCCCATGTGTTAAACTTTTTCTACATGGCTTTTTCAGTCTTTCTGTATTCGATGAAGTGTGAAGATTCATTGGGGGTGTGTCTTAGTTAGGGTTTTTGTTGCTGTGATAAAACCCCATGGCCAAACGGAACTTTGAGAGGAAAGGGTTTATTTTAGATTAAAGCTTGGAGCCATCATCCAGGGAAGTCAGGGATGGAACCTGGAGGCAGGAACTAAGGTAGAGGTCATTGAGGAATGCTGCTTACTCCTCTTGGTTAACACAGCCTGCTTTCTTAGCAGCAGTTAGGGCTGACAGCCTACAAGTGGCTCCACCCACATTGAACTGGGCATCCCACATCAATCATCAATCAAGACAAAAAACACAAAACCCTTTCCCACAATCCAATCTGCTGGAGGCGTTTTCTCAATTGAGATTCTCTCTTCCCAAATGATTCTAACTTGTGTCAAGTTGACATAAAACTAGCCAGCACAGGGTGTATGTTAGTTTTTTGGGGGTGCTTAACAATCTGAAACATGATAGATTGCTCTGGGATGCATTCTGATAGCCTTGGAGGCAGCAAAGGTGATATGGAGATGCTTTATGATCCACAGGATCCATGGGAATAGCCTGTCTCTTTCCCATGGCTTTTGATGGCTACTGGAAGCTCTAGACATTCCTCAGTTCGCAGCACATTTCTCTAGCTGTTCTTCCATGGCTTACTTGTCTATGCCTACACCTATACTCTGACAGTGCCTAAAGAGCCCATTTCCAAGTCACATCTTATTTGCAAGTACTACAGATACAACAGGGTGCGAGAATAAAATGTTCACTTGGAGTGGTACACATTGATCATTATCCCAGCTCTTGGGAAGTAGGAGCAGGAAGATCAGAGCTTCAGGGCTAGCCTGGGCTGCCTGAGACTTTGCCTCAACAACTCTACCTTTATGAGAAGAAAAAAGAAAACAAGCTCTATGGTTTTTTTTCTTATTTTAGTAAAATATCTCTGATTTTATATTTGCAATGATGTCGACAACCATACTGGCTTAGTGTTCTATTACTATGAAGAACCGCCATGAACAAGGTGTTCTTAAGTTTCAGAGGTCAGTTCATTATCATGACAACATGAAAACAGGCAAGGTTCTGGACAAGGAGCTGATAGCTGTACTTTCTGATCTGCACGCAGCAGGAAGAGAGAGACTTTGGGTCTGTCTTGGGCTCCTCCTCCAGTGACACAGTCCTCTAATAAGGCCACAGCTTGTAATCATTCTAAATCTTCTCAAATAGTGCTATTCCCTGATGACAAAGCATTTAAATAGGAGCCTATGGGGGGGGGCATTCTCATTCAAATAAGCATACCTATGGGTAATTAAAAGCACCTATGAGTGAAGAGGTAAATTCAAAGTAGAGAAAGCAATCTGGGCCATATTTTGGTTTGTGGAGACACTCTGTTTTGGCCTCTGCTCATTGCAATGACAAATTCCTATCCTTGGCTTCAGTGTAAAATTTTCTCAGAGTTACAGATACTGAGAAGTTCAAGGACAAGGGATTAGCAGTTCATTTCCTGGTGAGGGTGTCTTCTTAGCTCATGGATGTCTGTCTTTTTTTGTCTTCATAGTGGGGTCAAGGGTCCAGTGTAAGAATATCTAATGATTCTCATTTCCATCGATACCTCTTCTGCAATATAGTCTCATGGAAATAAATGGTGGAATGTTGTATTAGTGTAGAGGACCAAAGCTGATAGGATGAACACACACACACACACACACACACACACACACACACACACAGATTTATTAGAGTGGCTTATGGGTTGTGGTCCTGTCTTGTGATAGAAAGTCCAAGAACCCACTATTTAGGTTACTGGCTACTCTCACACTTCCCTCATGTTCACTGGCAAGTTTATCCATCCTGCAGCTGAGGCATTCCCTCACTGATATTAGAGCCCACTTCTTAGGATTCCAACGTATACTGAATAGCTGTTCGGTAGACCAGCTTGATCTCTCAGCTGGTCTTCAGTATGTGTTGTAATCCTGAAGTAGTAAAAAAAAAAAAAAAAAAAGTGTCACTTTTTTATTAGAGTGTGGACTTGTAGATTCTTGTGCTACATTGGTCATGATCCATGAATAAAACTATATTGTTACCCAGATTTTTCTTGATCATTAGGATGCTCTTAAAGTTGGCTTCTGGAGCCTGTGGTTTGCTCTTTCACCAGTGTTTTGAGCTCTGCCTTATATTTCGGTCCAGGCTCACAATATGCTCTGTCTGCCCCAGCCCTGGAATAAGCTATGATTTCTATGATATTCTTATATTCCCCGAACTAAATAAATAATTTTGAGACCAACCCAAATTGAGAGACAGTCTATCTATCAAATTACTCTTCTAAGGCCAAAGAATGATTGTAGAATGATTTCATACTAAGGAGACTAAGGAGACTGAAGAGATAGCTCAGTCAGTGAAATGCCTTTCTCATATGCATGATGACTTGAGTTCAATTCCTAGATCCCATGTTAAAAGGCTGGGTGTGGTGGCACATGTCTGCAAACCCAGTGATGGCAAGATGGGAAGTGATAGATCCCTAGAATTTTTCTAGCTGGCCTAGACTTCTTCAAGAGACCCTATCTCAAACAAAATGAGGAGAAACACCTTAGATGTGAAGTCCAAGGTTGCCATGTGATCGCCAGATACACACAGACTTGTTTCTACATACACATGAATATAAAAGAGTAACCAAGAACCCAAGCATTATGACATATATTTGAAATCCCAGCACATGGAAGGTCAAGGCAGAGAGATTGCCATGAGTTTATAACCCAGGCTACATAGATTAGGTTATATTATATAACACTGTCTTAAAACTAAATAATAAAAATCAACAAAAACAGATTAAGAGTCTTATCAGCTGAATATGGTTTGTGACTTGGGTCAGAGTCTGTACTTAAAACGTCATTATTGGAGAATTTAAAGAAAGACTCTTAATTAACAAGTAGAACTAATTTGCACATAAAATTTAATAATTGTACTGTGATAATAAGTAAGATACCAAAATTTAAAAGACCTTAGACCATATAGGAGTTCTCTATATGTTTTAACTTATTTTCTAGGTATGACATTGCTTGAGATTGAAAAATAAATAAAAATTACAAACACAGTAAGCTTTGTGTATGTTTTCAGGTACATGTATCCATCATCCACTAACTGAAAACGACAGGTTGTAGTACTGTCTGTCTGGAATTGGCCTATCTTTTATAGAAATAAGACAGGTCCTTATAGTACATATCCAAGTTTTTCTACACATGGAGAAGTTCTAAGAAAAGCATGCGTTTCCTCTTAACACACATTTCTGGGAAGAGTGATCGGAAGGTGTGAGACAATGGAAGCTTTTACTTTTTGATATTTTCTAAAATAAGCAGTGCTCGGATTTGGGGAACCATCAGCATCTGGGTTACATGTGTGTACACACATGTATGTATGTATGTATGTACCCCTCTCTTACCCAAGTATGTTTTCCTGTATACGCTTACTGTGCAAACATGCCTCCTGGAGGGATGCTCACATCTTTTGGTTCACATCTGACCCTTCCCCAGGTATTTTTACACAGAGGCAATGGGCGATCCATACTGGTTCAGGGATGCCAGCTCCTTTTCTGTTTCTCAGAAGTCTCTCAATTTTTAGACTTTAGAAACTTTGTTCCTAACTCTGCATCATTTAAGTCTCCTCAGAGAAGCGAATAAGCTATAATTTGCTGTGCTAAGGAACTATGACTCATTCAGGGCTTTAGATCTCAAGCCCAAAAATTAGTGAATGGCCGTGGTTCCTCTTGGGATTTTAAAACGTTTATGTTTTTAGGTACTTACCCTGTGTGCGTGTGCATGTGCAAATAGGTACCTGCCTGTAGCACAGTTCAAGTGGACGGCAGAGGACAATTTGTCAGTCGTCATTTCTCTTCTTATGTCTGGTTTTTAAAGTCAGGGCTCTCCTGTTACTTCTGCCACTGAACTGTTAAGCAAACTTCGATTCTTCTGCCTCTGCTTTGGTCTCTCCTTGACAGTACTTGGGCTAGGACTACAGACCAGAGCCACTGCATCCAGTTTTTTAAATGTGGTGATTGAACTCGGGTTGCACATCAAAGCCCTTTTACCTCTGAGCCATTTCACTAGCTTGAGCCTCTCAAGATGTTTAATGACCATGACACCATGAGACTATGGTTTCTGCAAAAAAGTGCTTTTGTGTGTGCTATAGGTTCTTACTGGTAGCCCTGGCTGGCCTAGAACCTGAAGTGTATCTCAAGGTAGCCTTGAACTTGAAGTTCTCCTCCTGGAGTCCTGCAGTCCCTGTACTGTTTCCTTTAGGTGAGTTCATTTTTTAGACAAGCTAGTTTTAAAAAGAGAGAAATGTGAGTAGAAGCAATGTCTCTGGGATGAAGGGTTCCTACAAGCCAGGAACTATTGCAGAGATCAACCATTGAACCCTCCTGCTACTGTGTGACATTCTTTCCTTTATAGATGTGCTTGGTAAAGACCTCATGAGCCCCCAGTTCTGGATGGTTGTTGAGTTAACTACAAAAAGAGCTCTCATCTGTTCTTGCCAGGTCCTTGTCCCTTTTAGGGCTCATGCTCTCTAGAATAATCTCTGCCATTTCTCGAAGCAATCCAGGATGTTCATCACCCTCGCAGTTCCTAGTTGTGACTTCTGTTTCAGCTTCCTGGAATCTTCCTTGCATGGTCTCTCTAACGATCAGACTGTGAGCAGTGAATCTGCAGGTATTGATAATGGTAGCTCAGGAATCTATGAATCAAGTACAGACTGTGTTTCAGGAATGCTCATTCATTGTGTCATTGCTTCTTCCAATGAGTCTTTGATGGGTGGGCCTCACTGTGGGTTGGGACCTAAAGTTCACAGTAGCCCTCATTAGGAACCAGCAGGTAAGAGGGGTGTCACTCTTTTCTTTCAGGTATTCACTTGGGTATTTAAGCTTTCCCAGTAGTTTTTTCAAAGTGGCAACCTCTAACTGACAAACTATTATCCCCCAGAATGAATGGCCATATGTCCCCAGACATTACCAATTGATGTTTGAGCTGGCCATACATCCCCAGAGATTACCTACCAATCGATGTTGAACCAGCATGAATTCCCACTGCCACTACCTCACTCATGACATTATCAAGCTATTCCTGAAGTATGTGCCTGCTGCTGTCCAGATTAAAAGCATGAAATCTTAGATATCCTCTTATTTCAGTAGCAGAAACACATTTGGGGACTTAAAGGTAAAAAAAGAACTGGAGAAGTCAACTTTTCAACAAAAACTAACGTTTGTCCCTTCAGGTAAATGATTAAATATTCAGAGATTTTGAGATTAGTAGTTATTTTAGCACCACAGAGCAAAATATCTCTATTCTTTAGTATATCAACTCCATAAAGAGTCTGCTCTATATGGCCCACATAAAACACAGATGCCAGAAAAGAGGGCCAGCTTATAGCTCCTTTTCAGTCCCCCACAACCCCCCAGGTAAGTTGCCTCCATAGGAGAAATAGTGAGTGAATAGTGAAGCTCATTTTATTTTGAAGTCCTTAAAAACATAGTTGTCATTAAATGGGCCTCTCCTTGGAGCTCTGTGATTATTTTCAAAATTTATTTTTGGGAAAATAACAGTACAGCATGAGACCTTGGGAAGCACACTATGGAATCTCCAAACATTTGGTAAATCCAGTGGCAGTGCCAGTCTTCGTGTATGCCTATGTGAATGGGAAAGATGCAGATTTAAAGGTTATTGGGCAAACTACCATCCAGGACAGTTTCCGTCGTCAGACCTTGAAGTGACCAAAGGCACAGGGGCAATCCTTATCATGTTGAAGACGGAATGCTATTTCATTTTAATTAAAAATATATGTGTGTGTTATCCTGGTGAGCATGCTGCTACTCAGTCTTGCTAACTTACAAGGTTTTGACATTCAAAGTAGACTCTAGCAAGAACCCTAGTATAATAAGACATGATTTTAGAAAATCATCAATATTTCTAAGGTTGGGCAGCAAGGATCTTTTTTGACTGCCAAATAGAGTGACTGGAATGCAAAGAGAGGCTGTAGTGTCACTGAGCTAATGTCTTAAGCTCACATTTGAAGCGGGGGAGATGTCATTGGACATTGGACATTGTTCACACGACTTCCCAGTTTGTGACTCCTGGATGTCTTGTATGTCCTTTCTCAAGTTTGTGTTTCCATGGCAGGAACTTCAGTTGATTCCCCCCCCCCCCCCCCGACAGGGTAGTGCTGACCTCAAACTCTCATTCCTTTTCCCCAAGTGTCTGGGTTACCATTTGTCTACACATCCAAACACATTTTCATGATAGAAGAGTTGTCCCTGTGGCCACTGGAATCCAGTGTTAGGACGCCATTCCTCCCATGTATTGCCACACATTAAATCTCTATGATACAGATCAGGAAGGCTCTTTAAATGTTATCTCCTTTCAGTTCATGGCAGGCCCGTATGCACTGGACCTCTCCCAAGACTTGTAGCCAGTAGGACAGCAATGTAGCAGTCAGTTTGTTCATTCAGTTTCTGTTTTACAAACTTAAGTTGACAACATCCCCAGCACTTGTATGGTGAGTCATCTGATAAAGGTCGTCCTGGTCGCTGGTTACCTTTTCTACTCAAGAATAGAGTCACAGGTGGCTTTGATGGCTAGTTTCCAGAACCTTTGACGGCTCTTCTTAATCAATCTGCAAGTGGGCCTCCTCTGACATTTAGAAAGTCAGTGGCTACCTTGCAGAAAGTTATTAATGCGTTTCCTCTGGGGCAGGGGCCTTGCTTTCCACCTGTGGTTTTACAAGGTATTACCATTGACTGTTCTGGGCCACACACTACACCTTGGCCAGAGAGGTGTGAGGGAAGCCAGGCTACAGCCACCCAGCCTTTCATGCCCATAGTAGAAGTAAGGTCTATGTCTGAGAGGGTTTTGTCTGCCATGTTGAATCTAGAAACATGCTCAAAGGAAAGATGACAGACCACTTCCTTGATCCCCTTTCTAACCCCGATTTGTTATGAAATGCAGATAATCATTACCCTTTAATTACAAGATTGTTCTAAGCTTTAACACTGGATTGCACATGGCTGGCACATACTGAGGATTCCATAATTACCTCTGCACCTAAACATTAAAGTGCAATCATTGCCTTGGAGTTAGGATTTTTTTTTTTTTTTCATTCTGTTTTACTGGTATGACTCATTCACTCATTTGACTCAATTCAGTGCAAATGAAGACATCCTGAGACTTTGTTAAACACTAGAGTCCTACCAATGAGCAGCCCTGTTTACCCTTTCAGACTTCTGGGAAATGTAGAGATATGACAGAGTGCAGGCTGATAGAGCTGTGCTCATAGTGGAGACGATGATCAGTGGAGAGCCAGCTGGTCCTGGACCCTTCAGAAATGCATCTGGGCCTGAAAGCAACATTACATTGTGTTCCTACAGTGAAAAGTGGTGTCTTTTCACCCATGCCTCATGTGCCATCTAAACCAACAGGCTACACAGACATATACAGAGTGTGACTAAATTTTCTCTAGTAGGCTGCCTTCTTTAAGAAATATTTTAAAGCTCTTGAACAAAAGCCAGGCATGTGGCACACACCTTTAATCCCAGCACTTGGGAGGCAGAGACAGTTGGAGCTCTGAGCTTGAAGCCAGCTTGGTCTATAGAGAGAGTTCCAGGACAGCCAGGGCTACGTAGCGAGACCCTGTTTAGAAGAAGAAAGGAAAAATGTTCTTTATCAAGTTCACATTTTAGAATCTTCTGGTTGGTGCTGAATACCCCCCCCCCCCCCCCGATTTGGAATTGCCCAAGAAAGTCATTATTCTGTGATACCCTCAGACTCTCATTAGTGCTAGAAGATGACTAATTTCAAGTGGGGAAGTGAAGGGTTTTCTGAAGTGTCCCTCTCTGCACATCTGCCCTTACTGTCAAATCAAGTAGTTATTTCTGATAAGTTCTTTAGCTTCTCTGAAGCAGCCCGACTATGGCTGGTTGTGGGTGGTACTGATAATGACTGAACAAACAACACAAATGAGGTGGGGGTGGCCTTTTCAGCCATTTCCCAGTAATGAGGGGGTTGGGTCGTGGCTCCCTTAGTAAAGTGCTTGCTTCACTGTGTAAGCACGGAGAACTAAGGCTTGGAAGGTGGAACTCTAATGGCTTGCTGGCCAGACGATCTAATCAAACCGCTAGACTCTAGTGTCAATGAGAAACTCTATCCAAATAAATCAGATAGAAAGAAACTGAAGAACCCACCCAATTGTAACCTGTGGCCTCCACATACACAGCACACACACACACACACACACATGAACCCATACACTACAAACTGAAAAAAGATCTATTTTTTTTAATACTCAATGCAATAAGACAAAGCTTTGAGCATGTTTAGAGATGTCTGTGACCACTGAAAATGTAGTTCTACGTGGACTGAGCTGACCAAGAGACAGAACCTGGACAGGACAGCTGCCATTCCAATGGTTTATTCTTCTCAGGGTATTTTGCCCTGAATCCTCTTTCTGGACTCTGAACTCTTGAGCCCTTGGCATGCCAGCCACTGGGCCTTCCATAAAGATCATAGACTCTGGAAACTGTCTAAGAAACTGATAGCTGTCAACACATTTCCAGCAGCATTTTCTTGTTACAATTAATTGACCATGTGAGTTTCAGTCTCCTAATCCAGTGGAGGAAAGGAAGAGCAGACTGCTTAGTTAGAGTGACTGTAGATGCTATAACAACTAAACCATATGCCTCTTTCTTACATAGCAGCCTAGACAGGGTGTAGCTAGTGAGTAGCTGGCTATTCTTCATGCAGCAGTTTGGAAGCCAGACTTCTTCCCGTCACCATCCTGCCATCCCTAGGACCAAAGGGCTACCCAGTTACTTTCAGAAAACTTCTAAAAGACTAATATATTAAAAAGCACATATTTAAGGGTGTGCCACACAATGCGTAGATACACATAAACACAGTATAATATGTCAATCAGGGAAACACTTCTCTCTCTAACATCATGTATTGTTTCTTTTTAATTTTTCCACTGGTTTATCTTGGGTGTTTTGTGCATGTGTGTGTATGCATGTGTGTATGTCACTAGGCATGTGGGTATCCAGGTGTATCCAAGTCAGAATGTCAGGCTTGGTGGCATCTTTACTTGATGAGACATCTCAATGGTCTCATTTATCATTTTTTACGGAATAAACATTCAAGATATTTTTTCTAGCTTTTGAAAATATACAGCATAGTGTTACTATTATTGTCGTTATTATCTGTACGCTTTATGCTATGCCATGGCAACGAGAAATGTTTAGTCTTTCCACCTATAGTCCAGTGCCCACTGCCTAGCTTCTTTCTCTTCTCCTCCCTACTCCACCCTCCAGTGTGACATTATACTCTCAATATCTGCGATCAACCTTTCCCATTCTGCCTAGGAGTGATGCACCTACAGCACTTGCCTCTGTGTGCCTGGTTATGCCACCTGCTATAATGACCAAAGTCCTCTATTTTCATCCACATTGTCACAAAAAGCAGGCTTTCAGTTTTGTAGGATTTTCTGCTGTTATGGTTGAATAGTATCACATTGAACATGCCTGCCACAATTTTTTTCATTGTGTGATGGACACGTAGGCTTTTCGATCTCTGGCTATTGTAAATATAGCACTGCAATAAACATGGGAAAGCAGATGTACGTTCCACATGCTGATTGCATTTCCTTTGAACACGTACCCAGTAGTAAGACTATTGGAACATACAGTCTTTCTATTTTTAGCATTTTGAGAAGCCTCCAATCTGTTTTTCATGATGTCTGTGCTAGTTTACATTCTTACCAACATTGTGGAGGGACAGAATCTTTTCTTGAACATTCTTGCCAGCCTCTATCGTTTGTTTTTCTGACAATAATCATTAGAGTAAGGTCAAATCGTTTCACTCTGCCTTTGATTTAAATTTCCTGGTCTTTAGTGATAGAGGAAATTTTTTGGTGTGCTTTTGGTCATTTGTGTGTTTTCTTGGGCAAAATGTTGATTTCTTAATGAAATTATAAATTAGGGGTATTTACCACTTGCCACTGTGTTTTTATATTCTTTATAATTCTGGTCCCTCACCCCATTATCATCAGATGTATACTGTGGAAACATGTTTCCTCATTTTATGGATTACCTCACTATTCTGATGGTAGTGTCCTTTGTGGTTTTGGTTTGACATGATCTTGTTTGTCTATATTTGATTCTTTTTGTAGATTTTTTTTTTTTTTTGGTGGTTGTATCAAAAACAATCTTGGTTCAGTATAAATAACCCAAGGACTTCTCTTAAATCTTATGGTTTTATGTCTTACGTTTAAGCCTTTAATCCATTTTGAAATTATTTTTATAACTGGTAAGAAGCAAGAGATAGAAAACTAGTTTTATTCCCTGCCTGTCTAACAACTTCCCTGTTTATTGAGAATGTTGTCTATTGTCCTTTTTCAACTAGTGAGTGATCTTTACTCTTGCACCATTGTTAATTTTGGTTGACTGGTCAGCAATGTTGGTACTTCCCTGTAATCTCAATACTTAGGGAGGCTGAGACAGGAGGATTTTCATGAGTTTGAGACCAGCTTAGGCTACATAGTAAGTATGATGCTAGCAGAGTGAGATTTGGTATCAAATCAACCAACCAACCAACCAACCAACCAACCAACCAAAGAAACAGAAATCAACTGAAGATGTGTAGATTTGCTTGTAGGTATCTTTTGTTTTCCCCTGATCCACATGCGTATTTTTGTACCCCTCTCATGATATTTTGATTGTTAGGGCTTTATAATTGACCGAATTAAAATATACTGCCCCCTGATTTGTGCTTTATGTTTAGGCTACTTTTTACTTTTTTGAAATTTTTCTGTTTCCATACAAATTTTAGGATTGTTTTCAAATTCTGTGAAGAATACTACCAAGATGTGATGGGGAATGGATTCAGTCTGTAGATTGGATTAACTTTTCAGTGTGTGTGTGTGTGTGGTGTTTGCTTGTTTCCTTTATTTTTGTTCACTTGCTACTGTACGTTGTATTGCTTTTTATATATTTATTTCATATAGTTTGCTCTAAGTATGTAAAAAGCTTTGTATATTAATTAGTATTGTATCTTGCAGCTTTCTTAATTCGTTTCATCTTTACCGCAGTTTTGGGGGTTTTCCATGTATACACTCATAGCCAATTATTAAATAATTCACCTTGAAAGTGGCATATTGTCACTCCCTTCTAAATGATAAACTCGAGAAGCTCCAGAATTGGAGGTAAAGATGGGAGTAGCCATTCTTTGTCGTACACATCCCCCATCTTAATGTTACACGAGAGTAAATGAGATTGGGTTGTAAGTAGACCCTGTTGTGGCTTAGTCTGTGTCTTATAGTTAGGGTTTTACTGCTGTGAACAGACACCATAACCAAGGCAACTCTTATAAGGACAACATTTAATGGGAGCTGGCTTACCGGTTCAGAGGTTCAGTCCATTACCATCAAGGGAGCATGGCAGCATCCAGGCAGGCATAATGTAGGAGGAGCTGAGAGTTCTACATCTTGTTCTGAAGGCAAACAGAAGACTGGCTTCCAGGCAGCTAGGATGAGGGTCTTAAAGCCCATGCCCACAGAGACACACCTACTCCAACAAGGCCACACCTCCTAATAGTGACATTCCCTGGGCCAAGTATATACAAACAATCACAGTCTGCAAACTACAGAATCCATTTGACAGTGGACTTTCCCTCTACGTTTTCCTAATGCACATTTATATTATACGGTTATTAATTTTGTGCATATTTTTAATAAACTAATTTACAAACTCCTAAATTGATGCTATTTTTAATACATTGGATGGGATTAGGGAGAGGTAAATCTTCTTACTGAGCTTATCAATGCTTTCCCAAAAATTGTTAATTGACGGGTTATGATGGCTTCTGCGGGGCTGTATGACCACTTGTTCTCCATTTATAAATATCGCTGCTAAGAACTAAGCAGCATCTTAGCAGCATCTGCAGAAAAGGTTGGGCTCAACGTTGGGGAGGAAGTTTTGGTAATTGGTATATTCAAGCACAGTGACAATTCCCTGATGCATAAAGGGGGCCATTCCTTTAGGGGTCTCCCTGAATAATTAAAGTATTTACAGTGTTCAACGGGCCCAAGGGCCAAGTGATTGCATGTGTAAATTTATTTTTGTCCTATCAGCACCTTTAATGATCCCCAGTCTGTAGTGCTCCCCAAGGCGACAAAGGACAGGAAGCTCAGAGACTGTGTTAATAGGGAGCATGGAGATTCTGGCATTTGCTCTGTCTGAGTTGCATTATTCTGGCCTCATCAGAAAGTTCATAAAGGTATTTGTTGTTCTTGTTGCTTTTTAAATAGGTATTCAACATAGAGATATGAACAAGTCAGAGTGATTGCAAGGAACTCACTGTTTGGCAGAGGCTGAGGTGGTGGTATTTGCAGGATGAACAATGAAATAACATATAGTTAATTCTTTGTCATAGTTATGCCTTATAAAGGGCCGCACTCACTGAGTTAGCCAGTCTGAAAGCATCGCCCCAGACAAAACAGAGCTCTGTTCCTGGGAGTCTCTGACCAATGTGCTTGTCAGCCCTTCCATACATAACCTTGTTTGGTGTGTTAAAGGTGCTGTGTTTTATGTATCTCATTCACTGGCATTGAACCCATGCCAAATGGCAGTAGCCCTCCTGTGGGAAGAAGCGTCTCTAACACATACTTTCTTTGTGAAGTACATTGTAGCCTTCACAAGCTTAAGCACATCAGACATCACAGAAATACAGGGGAAGAAAATGTTCTTCAATAGACCATGACAAAGATTCTTCTTTAAAGGCCAAGGAACAGAACCAGAGCAGGGTCACCCAGTAGGTTCAGTGGCTTGAAATGTTCACGGTTCTGTCAGTGAACACAAAGGACTGGATAATTACAAATACATTTAAATGAGTAGGTAAAATCTTAGATACATAATCTAGAAATGAGAGTCTGAGAGCATAGGTTATTTGGTAGAGTGCTTGCCTAGCATGCACAAACCCCGAGTTAGAGTCATAGCATCACATAAAATGAACATAGGGACACATGCCTACAATCCTAGCACAAAAGTTCAAGGTGATCCTTACATGCATACTGAGTTTGAGGTGTTGCATGCTTACATGAAGCCTTTTCTCCAGATTAGGAAATACACTCTCTGTTGTAATTAAATACAAGCAGAGTCATTGCCCTGCCTCCTAAAATGCAAATTTGTCAGGGGGATATGCAGATGATGAGCTTGTCTAGAGACAGGTTGACTTTCTCTGTAAGGGGTTACAGCCTGGTGGGTAGTTCAGGTTTTGCCAGCCACATAGTCCTTGTCATAGCTGCCAGTCAAGTATCCTGATTCAGCACAAAGTAGCCACAGGCAATCTATTGTAAATGCATGTGGTTCTGGACTAAGAAAAGTTTTGGGTTTATACACTACAGTTTGAATTTCACATAATATTCGTGTCACAGAATGCTATTTGTCCTCTGGGTTTTCTTGAGTCTATTTTAAAATGTAGAAACCATTCTTAGTTCATAGGCTAAAGCATATGGTAACCAGATTTATCCTGAAAGCTCCATTTTGCCAACTCTGGCTCAATACTACTAGGTAGGGATGCCTAATCATTTTAAAAAGACTAATTTTTTTAAAAAGATATAATGAAATTTAAAACTTGCCTAAGTCCCAAGACCCAGCAATTTTTTAAAGACAACACATAAATATGCACACATAGGCACATACTTCCTATACCAATGGAATGTACTTACTCCACTGAGAACATGTGGTCTTTTTGAGTATCATGGATGGATCTGTACCAAAAATGTAATGGCAAACTATGAGGCTAGGTCACCTGTCTTTCACTAGCATCATTGGGTGCCTCTTTGGTTTTATTGCTGTTACAAGGCACATTGCATAGATTTTCTCCTATATGCTCAATTCAGAGATGATGCTGGAGCAATTCAGAGCTAATCCTGGGGCGGGGGAGAGAAGGTCAAACAGTCAGGACAGATTTTGCCCTTCAAAAATTTAGAGTGGAGTAAGTTATGCAAGTGGTTTGCATGTTGAAATATAAAAGATGTACAGATGAGTCCACTATAGTTCCTGAATTAGTAGCTGCATTCTGTAAATTCCAAGACCAGAGAAGGGCTCTCTGAGACCAGTGGTCATTATCCTGCATGTGGGCAGAAAAGCACAGAGTCCAGGGTGGATGGCAGAGGAGGGTTAGATATTCATATAAATCTACCAGGGGTGTCTATGTCTTAAATCTTTTATCCTCATATCAGGGTCACAGTGGGGTATTTCTCTAGACCTGTGCCTATGTCTCTGCATCCAAAGGACCCTCTCGAGGGCACAAGAGATGGATAGGAAGTAACGGTCAAAAAATAGATGCAGCCTGCTCTTAGATTCATGAGACACTCAAAATTGTGGTGCTTTTGTAACTAATACAGTCAGCTGCCCCCTCCTTAATTATTAAACATATATTTGTAACACCTGAACATGGGATGCTGCATTTGTGCTGGCAGGCCTCCCCAAGTCTGTCAGACAAGATCCTGATCTCTAGAGACCTCATTTTTCTACATTAATCATGATGTTGTGGTGTGTGACTTAGTGGCAGATTACAGTCATATAATGCTCTGGGATCAGGCAGGATACCAGCCATGATGAAATCTCAGCACCTGAGAGGCTGAGGCAGGAGGATTATGGGTTTGAAGACAGCCTGGTCTACAAGGTGAGACTACATCTTAACAAAACAGAAGGAAACGAAAGTATTGAAAAATAGCTTCAGTCTTCTAACACAGAGCAGTAACTAGTGGCACTATAGCATGTATATTGACTGAATTTGTGTTCTCATCATTCAAACATAAAAATGATAGCTTAAAATGGCTGTCTGAGGGGGAAAAGACATTATGTAAAATTTTGAAGTGACACAATGATATGAAAAGCAAAGAAACATAAACTCCTACCTAGGTCCGCAACAATGTTAGGCACTAGCCACACAGTGTTTCCCAGGGCCACTGGCAGCTGTGTTATCTTAGGAGATTCCTAGAAACCACTCTCCCCAAGCTGAACCCTGATCCCTTCTACACACAAGGGCATCTTCATCACTGCATGTAATGCCACCCTCATTCACACACGTGATCACACACGTGATGGAATCCTCACTGCTGTATATGGTGACATTCTGGGTGCTTACTCTCCTCAGCTGTCAGAGAAGGGCATCCTAGGGCATGGCCCAGGTAGAAAAGTCACGTTTTCAGCTGCTTACAACAGTGAAAGCTGGAATCTAACCAGGAGGATCTTCTAGGGCGAGCCTCTGTCTAGTGTATAGCCAGCATCCTGTGAAGGAGCCTGCATCTTGGAATGAATTGTGTGGACTGGAAGGGATGGGTCAGGGAAAGAGTTACAAATAAGAAACCCTTGTGTCCTCAAAACCAGAGGCTAATGAGATTGTCTGGAGTCTACACTAGTTTTCTCCCACTTAAATTCCATGGATCTGACACTGGGAAGGAAAAGCGGCTTCTGGAGAAGACATTGCTCTTTGATTCTTAGCAAGCAAGTGTGATTCATGATGATGGTAGCAGATGGGTCCTGAACTGGGCCATCTGAGGGCCCTTCCCTGCAGGGGCCTGTCTAGCCTGTGAGCTGGCCTTGGCTGGCCACTTCTGAGCAGTGTGGTCAGCACTGAGCAGTTCTCTTGTCTTCAGTGCTTCCAATCTGAATATGAGATTCGGGGCCACTGTGTTGGCACCAGCTGCGTGATCACTCATACAGAATGCTGTCACTACCTCGCAGGAAGAGATCTGGGAGGATTAGAGGTTACAATGGACAGGAGCTCTTTTTACTGTCATTCTTTCTTTTTAAGTACACGGAAGACAAAAGAAAACATTGCAAATTCCCATAACCACACTGATTTTTAACACTTAATACAAAGAGTAACCAACACTAGCCTGAAACCTTCTCGGCTACATCTTCAGATCACTCCTCTTGCTGGTTGGCACTTTGTGTAAATCCACTAGTGTCATTCCTGTTACTCTTCTCAGGAAGAGGGGGACACACCCTGAATTGGAGGTCGGTCCACCTTCACAGTGAAATATTACCACTAAAAGTTCTCACGAGCTTACACAGACTGACATATTTTTCCATTTCTCTTTTTGTGGAGGATTATAAATTCCTCATTGTTTTGATCTGCCAATGTCCAGTGTGTGGGTCCACCTGTCTTCTTTTCCCTACTGTGATGGGATCCCATGAGAGTTCAGCCTGCTGTTCCAGAAGCATGGTTGCAAGGACAGAAGGGACCCTCCAAAAGAGGAGGATCAACCGTGTTTTGGTGCCAAGGAGCTAGCTACTGCTGTGTTGCCTACTTAGGGATTTTGCTTAGTGCTTGCTCCAGCATCTCCTAAACATGCTCTTCTAATAATGTGTGACCCAGGAGAGTTGGCTGTTGACATTTTCGTTCCCTTTTACTTCCAGATCCCATAAAAGAATCTCACTTTTGTTGTTCAGACTTTTCCTGATACCTTTTCATTCTCTGGTTGCCCCTGGGTTTTCCTCTTTGCTCTGTGATTTCTTAGAGTCCTGCCTCTCTTTCTGTGGGTGGTGCTGCCCACCTTGACTATTATATACAACATCTGCCTGTTTCTTGTCAAGAAGCAGAGGTCTTCTGGGAGACAGAAAGAGTCCTCCCTCTTTCTAGTGTTTTTAAGCTTATGAGTAAAACATTATATACCCAGTAGGACTTTGCATGCATCATTAAGATTACTAATCATGTTAGCCTAAGAGTTATCTTAAGTTAAGCACGTGGGACCCAATCTAATCTCTTAGACCTGTGGTTCGCAATTTTCTCAACGCTGTGACTCTTTAATACAGTTCCTAATGATGGGGAGACACCCAACCATAAAATGATTCTTGTTGTTACTTCATAACTGTAATTGTGCTAATGTTATGAACCATAATGTCAGATATCTGCTCTGCATGATATCAAGATTCAAAATGATCGCAACCCACAAGTTGCTGTCTTAGGTCCTCAGTAGCAGAGAGTTTGCTCTATTGGAATCAGAGAGAGAGTGTAAAGGAAGACTTAAGAGATTCAGAGGTGAGAAAGGTTTGATGAACTTTGCTTGGCTCCTTAATGTGAGTACTAACATGCATGGATTGGAGAAAGGCTACTGGTTCTTGAGTGTCACTGGCCACCAATGGCTGTCTGAGAAAATTAGGGCCTGTATCCTGCTTCTGCAGGGATCAGAACTGAGCAACAACATGAATCACCTCAGAGGAGATTTCCCCAAGACTTCTGATAAAGCTAAGTCTACCTATCCTATAACTCAGCTTTGAAGCCTCAGCAGAGAAACTCACATTCTGGCCAAGAAAATAGCTGTGTGTGTGTGTGTGTGTGTGTGTGTGTGTGTGTGTGTGTGTGTGTTGGCAGCTGCACAAAATACAAAATGCACATAGATCCTCAAAGACTGAGAATATTATCAGAGCTGCTGAGAATAAAGCTTGAGCCCTGGTAGCCCTGACAAGTTACAGTCTTCCACTAGTCCTTTGTTAGACAAAGTAAAGAGACATGTAACAACAAAAAACTGAGAAATGAAATCTATTCAGTAAGGCCACATTGGGTGTTGCATGAATAGAGTCTACAACTACTTGGTATGATAGCTCTCAATTGAGCATTCAGTGGGTTGGTTTTGCCTTACTTTAAAGTGGATGCCTCTAAGGGCATCAAGAATCTCAGTATTTTTAGTACTCTATAGGATTTGCTTTCGGTGAGTTTGAATATGGGGCAAATATTGGCCAATATTTTACTATATCTTGTAGAGTATTGCTATTCTATTACTAATTACCATTAGGACAGTACTGATACACATGGAATATACTGCATAGTAGCTCTGTCAATCTTTGCAACTGTGCTCTGCAGTTGGATGAGTAGTATCTGCATTTTATGAATGAAGAACTTGGACTACAGCCAGGCTAAAATGTGTTACGGTTTCAATCTGTAATGGTTCCCCAGAAGCTCAAAAAGTAAAGGCTTAGACTGAATCCAGTGATATTTAGAGATTCTTTAATGAGTAATGGGATCATCAAGGCTCTGACCTTATTGGTAGATTAACTTACTGATTGGCTCACACCTTAACAGGTATTGGAAGGTAGAAAATTTAGGAGGTGAAGTCTGATTGGAGGAGCTGTGGCTTTAAAGGTTATATTTAGTCCACAATGTCTTATTTCCTCTCTTCTTCCTCTCCCTCTCATTGTCTCCTGGCCTAGTGGTGAACACCTCCCCTGCCTGTGTTCCTCCATAAAGATATTCTGCTTTACCACAGGCTCAAAAATCACCAAGCCAAATAAGCACAGACTTAGCCCTCTGAAACCGTGAGCCAAAAGGAGCTGCTGTTGGTTTTCTTAGGTCCTTCTTGTCACTGAGATGGAAAACTGTGGCTTAGTGAAGGCAGCCCAAATTCAAACCTAGGCTCGTTGGCTCTAGAATCTACAACCATGTTTCCACAAAGCTGTGTTCCCCAGTCCCTATGTCAGTCCATTCATCAGAGATAAGAAAAGCTTGTGACTCTGGGTAAAAGTCACTATCATTGCAGCTCATTGATACCATTTTTAATGTCTCCCATGTCCACAGGGTTTTGAAAGACTTGATTCTTATATAAGATAGTCTCAGGGTGGAATGAATAGGGGAGCAAGCATGACTTCATATATGTCAAGTGAACTGATGTAAGCCACAAATTCTCACTAAATCCCACTGAGCCCTGAGAACGCCCCATCGTAATATGCTGTCAGCACGTTCTACAGGATGTTCTGAGACCTCCTATCTCAGCACCAGAAGGCAGAAGTAGAGTCCACCTTGAGATCCTCCCACAGACCTGCACTGCAAATTAGGATGTTTCCTTTGCCATTTAAAACTTTGTCTGTGGGTTTCCCATTTGTGAGTTTTCATCTTCCTTTGCAATAATAGTGTGGTCCATTTTCTTTTGATTTTGCCACGCTGAGGAGACTCGAAGTCAGGAGGGGAAAATATCTTTCCATATTACATCCTAAGGAGTCTTGCCAGAGTCTGTCCTGAGGCTGCTGGACGGAGGCCCAATCCTGTTCTCAGAAGCCACGTCCACAATGAGCATCTACAGATCAGGAGCCAGTGCGTGGCCCCAGCAATCCCGGACACAGAGTGACAGGCCAGCCTTCCCAGCCCTGTATAGTGCTTTGAGAGCACATCATGTCCTTGGCCCTGACACCCCATCTGCTGGGAAGCAGCATATTTCCCATTCTCTAGTTCTCCTCCACCCCCCACAGCATCAATTTTAATAATTACACAGGAAGTTCCTTTTCCTTAAGAAAAGATGGCTGTAGCAGTTTTCAGCTGGGTGTTGACTTTTTTTCTTCTTCTTCGAATCCCCAAGAGTTATGACACAAAGGCAATGAGTCACATCTTTGAGGTAGTGAGTGTGCTGGAATGCCACAGTAGACAGTTCTGAAGTTCAAGCACAGGGCCCGGCTTTAAAACAACCTCTGAGCAAGTCCCTTAGTCTCCCAGTTGAGGTGTGTGGGGAATTTGAGAAAGAGGCTCCAAGAGCAGGGCCACTTCCTTAATGGCAGTGCCCTTGGTAGAAAGGGAGTGAGGAGGGAGAAGGAGAAAGTGAAAAGGGGTGTAAGCCACACCCACAAGAGTCCACGGATTTGCCTACAACATTGGAAAATGATTGAGTTTACTGATTTTTAAGAATACAACTGGAAACAACAGACTCACAAATGTGGCATTAATTTAAAGCAGAATTCGAAAATGGCTTATCCAATAGTCTGTGGTAATTAAAATGGCAACAATGAGCAACAATTAAAAAAAAAAAGGCAGGCTTATTTCAAAACAGCTGGAAGACAGGATTTGAAGTCTTCTTATAACAAATAAATATTTTGGGTGATAAACAAGTTAGCTGCTCTTATTTGGTTATTACACACTATATACATTCACTGAAAAACCACACCGAATTCCGTAACTATACAGTTAGTGTGAGAATTAAAAATAAAATTCCAAAAGAACCAAAGAATACAACCATCCAAACTCTAGTTTTCCACAGCAGATAATAATGGTCCATGTAGACTTGATGCTTCCCCTGAAATACCTGGGCACCATAACATGTTAGATTCAGACCTTCATATACAAGACTGTCCCGTGCTCTTTCTATCTCTACATTACTCACCTGAAAAACGCTGCACAAATATCTTTCCTGTCTCAAAATCATCGTGACATTCAGCGGAGGACGTGGGTGCCCAGAGTGTGACATAGTGTTTGTTGTGAATTAGGTATAGGTACTATCGTTACTGATCTTTTTGCTTCTTCTGTCATGTGCACGTGTCTGTTTTCCCCCATGGGAGCGTGTATACCCGATAGGTTTTAGGCTGGCTTCATCTTCGTGGGACCTATAGTGGTTTGACTCCTGCATTCCTTCCTCTGTTGGGTTCCCGGTGTGACATGAGAAACACCTGTATTGGAGTCACCTGGGGAACTTATTGACATGTCAGTTGCTGAGCATTGGCCCAGAACCTCTGAGTCAGATGCTGCCTGTCAGTTCTGATTCCTGCCTGGCCCCTTCTCTCTCTCAGCTCTGCTTGGCAGCACTACAGACTGGGTGAAGTGTTTTCTACGTGCTGTGCTATCTACATCCTTGGGAAAACCAGGACATTTGGGGGTGGGAAGTGGGTGGAAATGGATCAATTAGCATAGAGTCTTTGCTTGAACTTTACCCTGGCTTTCAGGTGCTTGGAGATACAGGAAAGGTGGCGTCCTGCCCTATGGAGCTGCTTAATTCATCTCCACTCTCTCAGGTTGTGCTTTTGGCTTATTCCAGCTACTAGGCTCAGTGATATTTGCTTCCAGACCGGATGGGCGACCGGAGCTGTCAATGGAAAGGTGTATTAGCTTTCAACCTGAGCCAGGTGAGCACCTCCATGGTTGCTCAACACTCAGGCCATTCCAAACCTAACAGTTCCCTAGTAAAGTCCTAGCTTGATAACATGTTCATGCTGCTGACTTTCCTCTCCTTTGTGACCATACTGTAATGGCAACAAGCACAAGATGTACTCTAAACAGATCAAATAGCTGAGGCCCAGACTGGACGCTTATTTCAGCTCTAAATTGTATGTTCAGTACACACAAAGTCTTGGCATTTAACCTGTAGCACCCGAACTAACAGTAAGGCCCAAAGCAGAATACCCAAAATGACAGCAACAACAACAACAACAAAACAAAGACACAAACCAAAACCAAAACCACATCCAACCACAAGTCCTACAAAGGAAACAAAAGAAATTCTAAGTTCAAATCCCAACTTGGAAAGTGAGTTCTGTTACTTTTTTAAAAGTAGTTTTATAGATCCTCCTTTGTCTATCTGCAAAGCAGCGTGTTTAGTTGGCTGCAGGAATGGCTCCGATAATTACCGATCCCTGTTACCTTCTGCAAGCCCCAATCACACACCCCACCTTTGCTCACTGAGCTGTTAGCAGACGTTGTGCCGGATGAGCTTTGAAAAAGAACTTCCAATTCTCCGTCTCCCATCACCCCAAACAGGTTGCATCTGGGATGACTCTTCAGTTCTAAAAGTGTGGTCAAGGAAGCAGAATACAGCCAGGGTGCTCTATCTCAGTTGATAGAAGCCTAGACCAGGCCTCGGAGCGAGCATAGTAAAAGCCCATCCAAGCTGTCTACCTGACTGCCTTGATGTGTGGACACCAACCTAGTGTTTATGGCATGGAGGTTTGGTTGCTAGAATGGTCTCAGTGATCTACATAATGAAGATATCAGTGATACCCCTTCAACTTTATAAGGACAGGAGCTGAATTACCTGGTCCATTAAAGTCCTGTAAGGGAGAGGTGGTGGACCCCTTACATATCTCGTACATCACCCATCCACTATGTCCAGGGTATCTCTACTCGCCATTACAACAATCCCCCACCCACCTGCGAGCCCATACTGATAGAGATGTCATTTTCTAGACATAGATCATGAAAACTAGCAAGGAGTGTTAAGAAGCTAAGTTCTCATTTGCTGTATGAAGTTGAAGGGTCTCTGAGTCTTATGTGATCCACTGATTAATTGGGCCCTGATATGAAGGCATGCTCTATTTCTCAGGGGTACACAGTCTGCTGCAGGCATCTGTTTGTGAATGTAGCACGGGACTACAGAATTACTTGGGGTACCTGCTCTCCACCCACATACCTTCTTTCTTCTCATTTGACTCACTGGGGAGGATTCGCTCTCCTGAGTCTTGAGGAGGAAAAAACATTAGCTCAGAGATGTTAAATGGGTGACCAGCAGTGACAGCTAAGAAAGTAGCAACATGAGCATTTAGGTTCAGTGCTCCCTGACAGCAAAGCATAAATAGATTTTACGCAGGAAGAAATTTCACCTGGTGGATAGATGTCACCGCTGAATGTGAACAGGTTACGTATAACCCTGGGTGTGATGACCACCTCATGGACCACTGGGTGCCACTGGGCACCACTGAAATGCTTGGATAATCAACCTCAAATGCATTATGGATTTGCAGACTTTTGTGCGAGCAGGAGAAAAGCATGCTTTCCCGCACCCAAGGTACTGTGTGCTCTCATCTGAGGGAAGCCAAACAAAACTGAAACGTGTCTATGTGCAAGATGAAGTACAAGAACTGCTTCCAGGGTCACATGCCCAGCCCACCCTCAAAAGAGCAGAAGAGAAAAGCCCCCATCCCTGCCACCTGCTACTGACTTCTTCCTCCTGCCTGCCAGCTCAGAGTAAGATGGGGAGAGCGCCAAAGACATTCTTAGGCTTCCGTTCCTGCTGGCACAGTGGCCAGGAAGAAACCCTGCTTGGCTGGCTGCCTTGGGCACCTGCTACCATCGTGTGTTTGTTTGACGGGTCATGGGGAGGAAGCAGAATGCTTCTGTTAGGCCTTGGGCATTTCAGACCCTAGCGACCAGCTACTGGGACAGACACACTCAGGGACTCTCTCTTCTCTTCCAAGTGCCTCCTCCTCCCAGCTACGTGATAAACGGATGATAGTTCTACCACCTGCTCACGTGACCCAAGGATGAAGGCAGGAGGCATGAGTGATATGCACAGAACAGACACCATGTATCTGTCTTTCAATCCTAATGATGGAGCCCCTACCCAGGGCACACTCAGCTATCTCCGTCACATGTAGGATCACACCCCTTTCCCATTTTCTTTCAATCAGGTCAGATCAGAAGGACTTCTTAGAAAGCTGGGCATGGTGGCACACACCTGTCATTCCGATATCCAGTGAAGGTGAGGTGAGGAGACCAAGGTTCAAAAGTAGCCCAGGGGACATAGTGAGACCCTGTTTCCAAAACAGTGTCATATCTTGCAATTTAGCTGAGGGCCTCTGATATCACTTTGCCTGCTTTTGTATGGACATTATGAGTTATTAAGTATCTCAGGCTAGCCTGGACTTGCTGTGTGATTTGGGCTTATGTATGATATACCTCCCTTCTCTTTCCAAGTGCTGGAATGATAGGTTGTAGCCACCACATATGCTCTTTTATGGTTCTTTTAGGTTTTCGGTTCTTTTTGTTGTTGTTGGTGGTGGTGGTTTTTTTTTTTAGTGTGCTACTGGGGATTAAACCTAGGATTTCAGACATTCGAGGCAAGCACTCTGCCAATGAAACTGCAGCCACAGCCCCATGAATGATTGGAACATACCCAGAGTCTCAATGTAGTTCCCGTCCCGTCTCAACCAGGCAAAGAACTACTTAAGAAGTTGATAGAACAACATGGCAGTAATTAATGTGCTGAGTGCCGATGGCTGGCAACCGTTAGCTCTTACATAGGCCTATGCCATGAATGGCACATAGTCAATATCCTGGTTTGCAGTCTGGGCAACCAAAGCTCCGGGGCTGGAGCCAGTTACCCAGTACCTTACAAGAAGGCCCGGGGAAGGAAAGGAGTGTCAGTCTCCGCCTTTAAAGCCTAGCTATATTTCTGATTCTTTTGTTGAAAACAGTGTAGGAAACGTGAAATGACTCCTACCCATGTAGCCTACACTCTGCCAGCCCATGTCTCCTGGAATCTCTCAAATCGCCCTTTGAAGCAGGACTCACAGAGGTGGTGTGGCCATCTTCAGTCCTACATCAAGCCAGGAGTAGAGTATGAGCACCAAACTTGTTTGTCTCTATCTCTGTGAGTTTTCCTATTCTGTCACCTGCCTCATTCTGAGACCTAATGTGCCAGGACAGGCTGTGGAGGGAAAGGAACACCCACCCACCTGGTCTGGGAGGGAACCGGGAGCTGGCAACCCTCTGCAGTTCAGTTCTGAGGCCTTGAACTCATGAACCAACTTCTCATGGCCAACTTCTTTCCTACAGCCTCCTCCATCTCTGGCTAGAACCTGGGGCTGCTGGATAGAAAGAAAGTCCTGGCAGATCCTCTGCCCAGGCTCCTCATTTGCCTAACATGAAGGTGCTCTAGGCTTATGCATGGTCCTGTCTCTGTACCAAGGAGGGGCTGATAAGGCTGCAGATGGATCCAGATTCTCCTTGCTCTGTGCTCTGCAGCTGGCTTCTTGTCTTCCTGTTACTGGCCTCCTATCTCTGCTCTCTTTCATTCATTCATCCCTTTGATCTTTCTAACTCCTACATGTTCTGACCCTTCATAACAAGCTATTGTATGGTTCCCTTAATCCCACCAATATGGTTCCCATCTCCTAGAAGAAACTAAAAACTTCAGAGCCAGAGGCCAGAATATCACTTTGTGCTTATTTGTTTGTTTTTTAAGGTTTATTTTTAACTATATGAAATGTTTTGCCTATATGTATGTATGTATACCGTGATCATGCCTAGTGCCCATGGAGATCAGAAGAGAATGGTGGGTCTCCCAGAACTGGACTTATACAAGGTAGGGAGCCACCATGGAAGTGCCAGAACCTGAACCCTAATCCTCTGCAAGACAAATGTGTTTTTACCTGCTGAGCCATCTCTCCAGCCCCATAATGTGGAAAAGAGCCAGCTCTAAGTGACTTGAATCTGGATTCTAATAGTCTTGTGCCATCTGTTTCATGTGACTCCTGCTTCCCCTATTGTGACTCTGCAACAGTGTCGGTGGCGCTCTCCAGGTGGGAGTTAGGACATACGAGGACCAATGTTTCACGCTTCATAGTTCCTTCCCATGGAACCGTCAACTCCCTCCATACCTAGAAATGAAGTCCTTGGGTGATGGAGTCTGCTCTCAGAGGAACACTTGGCCTTAGACAGGAGTCCTAACTTGTAACATCCTACTTGCAAATACATGATGTTCTTGTGTCCTTACTGCCCTTATTGCTCCTGAGGGTAAGGCACCTGCAGGGTTACATCCTATGGTGGCATCAGGAGGGGAGATATTTTGTCTAACTCCTGTGTTATGAAACACTAACTTGTTTTTTATCTACAACAGACCTTCAATTGACCTACCTGATCCTGATAGGGATGTCTGAGGGGAGCTAACCCAGAAGGGCCCTGTTGTTCAGGCGCCTGGCTGGGCCCTGGGTTCTCCTATGACTGATGTAGAAGCCATGAAGGATGGAAAAAGACTCATGTAAGGGAATTTCTGAAATGCATAGACACCCAAAGGAGATCCTTCATTGCCCTGCAAACAGGTTTGCTCTTAGACTGAGCATGTAGTTCAGCTGCCGAAGTGATTTAATCCCTAGCAATAAGTGAACCCAAGGGATATCACATGACTATAAGCCCAGAACTCAGGAAGTGAAGAGAGAAGGATCTGAAGTTCAAGATCATCCTCTGCTATGTAGTGAGTTCAAGTCAACCTTGGGTTACCAGAGGCACTGTTTAAAACCAAACAAATGAAGGGCTGGAGAGAGATGGCTCTGTGCTTAAGAGCACTGCCTGCTTTTCCAGAAGTCCTGAGTTCAATTCCCAGCAACCACGAGGTGGCTCACAACCATCTGTAATGGGATCTGACACCCTCTTTTGGTGTGTCTGAAAACAGCAACAGTGTTTTTAAAAAAAAACAAAAAAAAACAAACAAGGTAAAACCAAATAATTACCCCGCCCCTAAGGGGGGAAATGAAGAAAACAAAAGAGAACAAGAAAGGTTTGCTCTCTGCTGACTTCCAGCTACCAGACCTCACAGCTTCCTCCACAGCTATGGCCTCCTGTTTGTATTCTGTCTCCCTCCCGTGGGCAGAGAATGCCCGGTGCTGATAGTACCTTGTATTCCCCCAGCTCTTGCATTGTGACTCTTGTTTCCTGCCCTCTGTTCTGATATGGGCTTCTAGTTAAGCCCACAGTGGCCTCTCTTTGTTTAGGCATCTCAGTTTCAGGCAGAATTATCCAGTCCTGACTCCCAGACTGCTTCATTCACCCTTTAGAATCTTGACAGGCAGCCAACCAAGCTGACCAATCATGTAAGGTTGGATACCTATACCAGGGCTCTGCTAGCTGCTTCCTGTCTTGGTGGCTTCCCACACCTGGATATCCTGAGGCCCAGTTACACTGGAACAGAAATGCCCAGATATTCACCTCAACTGGAATGAATATACTATCTGGAGCTGCTGGCTGGGGCTGTTCCCATAGCCTTGATCCTTTGGCTCAAGGCCTTTACTTCTTTCCCAAGCCATTCAGTCCACAGCCTGTCCCCACTAAGGATCTTTGGCAGCAGGAATGTAATGACCTGGCTAGGTTCTGTGTCTGTGAGGAGAAGTGGGGTGCTACGGAGAGAGTACCGGCAATGGCTCCAGACTCTGATAGAACACTTTGCTCTGCCAGGCTATCACTGGGACCTACCTGCTTTTTGACTCAGTTTCTTCTTCTGCACATGGATATCTACCCAGTATATTGTCAGCAGTGAAGGGCAAGGAAGTACTATGGGCTAGCCCAGTATAAGCGTTCTACAAAGAATAGCTGCTAACAGTGCTGTTCTATCATCCTGTTGAGTGGCATATCATCACGTAGAAATGGTCAAGTGGATAGGAGGCAGTACAGAAGCTTCACTGCATCTCTAGCTCCCTTGTCATGCTCCCCAGTTAGAGGTCCATCTGAGAAAAAGAAGTAAAACTTCCATTCTTACCATTTAATCTAAAAAAGCAGCAAATACTCATACTGTCGTTTAAGAAATTCAGACAAGCAAGAAGAAAGCTTTTAAAAAGCCATTTTGCTAATATATGTAGTCATGGGCACACAGATATATATATATATATACATACATACATACACCCATGCACCACCTACAGTGGAAGAGCAGTGTGTGTGTGTGTAATCATTTGTGTATTTATTGCCACTTCTCACACATATCACTCATTTAATAGTCTTATTCCATGTGATGTGGATCTCATATATGAAGTGTTTCATACTTGTTTGTAAAAAATAAGAAAGGAGCTCCTATGTTTGTGAGAGCCAGGTTTGCCATTTGACCTTAGGTGATCTTTTTTCTTGTCTATAAATGTTTCTATGGGGAAATGTGACAGCCAATAGACCTTCCTTATCCATCTAACTGATGAAGAAGGTGCTGCGATATACATCTTCAAGATTCTCAGGGTGATTAGAGGCATAGTTGACATCCAGAATTTCTCTGTGAAGGTCTCTGATGTTCCCAGAGGCAGATTCAACAAGTATCTAAGTTCTGTGAGGACAAGGGACCCTATTCTCTCACCTGACACTTAACGCAAGTGGGTGTCTGTTCTGTTAAACACTATGAACATGGGATCCTATATTAGTTACCTTTCAATTATTGTGATAAAATATCAAAGCAACTCACAGAGGAAAAAAAAAAATGTTTGGGCTTATGGTTCTGGGGGTTGTCAGTTCCTGCCTGGCACACCTGGAGTAGGCACACTTGGGCTGTTCCAAGGCAGTGCCTGTGGCTGGGATAGCACCTGGAACAGTTCTGAAGCCTAATACCTCCTCCTTGTGACTCTTCCTGGATTCAGTGGCAGGTGGCTGGTGGTTGGTGGCTGGCAGCTGGTGCCTGGCAGAGTATACAGTGTTGGCATACCTGCCAGCTGGGTCTTTGATCATGATGGGGCTGTCCACCCAGCCCAGCACGTTATAGAATACAAAAACTTCAAAAGGCCGCACAAAGAACCACCAAGGAACTGCGGGAAGCGTGTCTGCTGTTTCCTGGCTACAAGTCTAGAGTGTGGGAGGATCCTTGGCATGGGTGACTGGTAGCATGGCAGTTGTGGACATAGCATTGACCTTGAAATTCAGCAGAGTCTTTGGCCTTTTGGAAGCCTCTGCTGCTCACACTGTTCTGGCAACTTGTTAAGGGCCAGTTACTCAGAGTAAGTTGGTGTAGCTCAAATACTGATGAAGTGTGTTACTAGACTGATCCACCACCCAAAGAATACACATGGAGGGACCTATGGTGCTGGCCACATATGTGGCAGAGGAGGGTCTTGTTATCCATCAGGGGGAGGAGAGGCCCTTGGGCCTGGGGGTGTTAGATTCCCCAGTATAGGAGAATGACAAGGAGGGAAGACGAGAGTGGGTGGGTAGGTGGGAGAATACCCCCATAGTGGCAGGGGGAGGGCGGATGGAATGGGGAGGTTCCAAAGGGGAGATCTGGAAAGGGGGAAACATTTGAAATGTAAATAAAATATGAAAAAAAAAGAACAACAATAAATAGCAGCAGGTAATATTTATTGAGCATTTGTTCTGATATGGAGCCCCAGAGTCCCAAACCTGGGCTTAACTTAGACTCCCTCAAACCCCAGGTTCACCTGTATTCTGGTTATTTCCCTGTCATGGTAACAATGAACTGTGAACAAAAGGTCTGCAAACACTGCCATGTCTCCCTGACAGGAGGAGATCCTGTGGTTTAACCCACTGATACCCAACACATCCAACAGTAGAATGTTCTTCTGCTCTATCCCATTCCTTCCTTTGTGGAGCACTTTCCCTAATATACAAAGATCTGCCAATGGAAGGTTCTGACATGGATTGCTAGAATGATGAAGTCCGGTCAGTACCAAGGTTTTTTGGTTTTTTTTTTTTAAATGCTATATGAGGGGACAGCTGTGGCTTTTGTAGAAAAGATGGTTCTATTGCTCCCTATTTGACAAATTGAAAAAGTGACCTGCAGATGACCATGAGGAGGTCTTCGGGTGAAGACATCATCACTGGAGTAAACATACTCTGTTGTCTGACAGTGTGGACTTGGCTCAACATGTCCACGGAAGTACCTTTGAGCATCAGGCTTCAGTGGGAGTTCCAAGCGCATGCGTGGTATTGATGCTTAACTAGTCCTATTCTTTATTTGCCACCTGCCTGTACAATCTCCTGTTACAAGGATGCTGCACTGGGCAGCCATATGGCCATTATCCTAATGGGACTGAGACAAACCAAGGGGAGGCTGAGGAAGCTGCAGTGCAGTCTCTGTTGGGATTATGAGCTAAGAAGGAAGATAACATGTTAACAAACACAAGTGCGGAGGTCTCAGAAGTAAAATCGCCTGGTTAGTAACTAAATCACCCTTCTGTTAGCCATGTGTACCACCTGCTCTGTAGAGAAAAGAATAGATTTCTTTTCCTCCTCAGTGTCTTCAGCCAAGGGATTAGAACAGAGCATGCTGGTCCTGATGCTTTGTGCTCAGGGCCCTTCCGAGGAGGAGCAGGTGTAGGTAGGTGTAGAGAGGACATGAGCCCTTCTTGCTGGGAGTTTGGCTGGGGTACCCCAAGTCCCTCTTCATGGTCATGGCATTCTTTCTTGTCTTTGGCCTCTGTCAAATGCATTTCATCTTTCTCCCTGTCTTATGCAGTTCTTCTGACTGTCAGTGTATGAAATCTTGACTGTAGAGTTCATAGCAGTTCTAGGTCACCTGCTCAGGTTCTTTTTACCTCCTTTCCTCCGTTAGCCTGATCATCTTGCTCTCTGATCTTTCCTTAACTGGCCTCTAAACTCTTTTCCCCCTTTTGATCCAGTTCCAAGAACAATCTGCATTACCACCTGCCTTAGACATTTGCCAAATTCAAACATATCACCCTGTCTCCCTCATCTGTACCTAATCCACTGCAGAACTCTATTCCCACCATTGTCCCCATGTTAGTGTCTGCCACCCACCTTTGGACCAGGATTCTAAGATATCTTATGAGCACTCCATATCTTTCAGATAGGTAGGTTTCTGGAAATGGCCTGTCTGAGTGAGTTAAGATAGACAGTTGGGGAGGGACACATAGTCTAAAAGAACAAAAAAGAAGCAACTCAGGGAGGAGAGGGGGCAGGGTAAGAAGTTTGGTTCTGCTATTATTGAGAAGAGGCCCTTGGACCATGTTGAACAGGCTATTGTATTGCAGGTGGACTGGAATCTGCCAGGGTGAAGCATCTGGGCAGCTCTGCAGGCTGTTGGAAACCCCAGGCTGTTGTAGATATGGAGAGAAGATCCTCAGTGGTAGAAGAAGGCCCTGGGGTTCAGAATGAATCCCCAGCATGCAGTCTGCTGGTGGTTGGGATTAGTGTTGGGGAGAAAAGGATTAATCTCGAGCAATTAGAGACCTGAGTTGCTACCTAGAATCAGAGAGAAGAGTGTGGAATTCTTATGTCTGAAACTCTAGTGAGAGGGCCCAATGGAAATGCGTATTTGTGTAGAAGAAGAATCAGCATGTTTGCATCTGGTACAGGAAGGTGAGTTTTCTATCACCTTAGCTGGGGTAGGCTATCCAGACATTGATCAAATACAGTTTAGGTGTCATGGAGAAAGTAGGCTTTTTGTTTGTGGGATTTTTTTTTTTTTTTTTTTTTTTTTTGGTCTTATCGTTTTTAAATTTTTTTTTTTTGTTTTTATTTTGAGACTCTCCCACATGAGTACAGTGCATTTTGATTTCATCTACCCCTCCCTTATCCCCCCTTCCCCTCCCTTACCCCCCACATATCCCATTTTCAAATTCATATTCTCATCTTCTGTTATTACTATGATTAGTGTTGTACATACTCTCTGATGTAGGGCCCGCCACTGGGGTCTGGGTGACCTATCAGAGGGCTTATCCCTGAAGAAAAATGACCCTCCCATCCTCAGCAGCAGTTGACTGCCATTAGCTCTTCAACTCGGATCTGGGCTTTGTGAGCTCTTCTCCAATCCATGCTGGGGATTTTGAGCCGTGTGGGTCTGTGCAGTTCTTACAGTCATAGGTGCTGAGTGTTCATGGGTGCCGCATCTCTGTCAAGTCCAGAAGACACTATTTTGCAGCAGTCTTTCTGGTCCTCTGGCTCTTACAAGGTTTTTACTCTTTCTTCTGTGGCATTCCCTGAACTTTGGTGTAGGGAATGACCTGTTGGGGATCTCTGTAATAACCCCTATCCACTGCAAAAAGAAGCTGCTTTGACAAGAGCTGAGAGCTGCACTCCATAAAACTAGGGATAAGTATTAGGAACCAGTGGGATACTCTGTTAGTTTAGAAAATTGCGGTAATGGATTCTCCTCTAGGGTTTATGACTACTCCAACCATGGGTTCTTAGTTAAGCATCTGGCAAGAATCTATTGAGTAGCCCTTAAGTCCAGTGAGACAGTTGTTTGTGGCCATCCCTAAAATGAAAATGCCACTGTTCCATTGGGTACATCTTGCTGTGCCGATGGTTATTGTAATTCACAAGATTTACAGCTGGGTAGGCCTGTTGATAACTTTTCACTTCTGGTAGATTTCATAGCCCCTTCCAACACTCTAAGAGCTATCCACTAGGGAGGAGGCTTCCAGGCCAGTGCCAGCTTGATTTCTTCAAGTCCTTGACTGAAGTGTGTGTTGTCTTCAGCAATAGACTCTTCAACCAAGAGCAATGAAATAGCAGCCTATATTGTTTGGGGAGTCTCTTGGACCCCCTTAATGATTGTTGTTGCTGTTTTGAAGAAGATCTAGATGTGTCATATAGGATGATTTACAAGCATGCACCACGTCTCTGAGCTAAGGTGTTTCTTCAAGAAGTTAGCATTTAACTTAATACAGACTGAGTGAAGTTTGTGACTTTGCATGGTGTAGCTGGGCCAGCTCCAGTCAGTTGTAGGCAGGCTTTAAGAGAGCATAAAGTTTTCTGTGGCAATAGGAAGTGGGAATCCTGACTCCATGCTACTTGCAGACTTCAACTGCTGATTCTGGGCTTGGGAACCTCGTGATTATGTCAGCCAACACCCCCCCCCCTTTCCTTCCTCCACTCTCCTCTGACTCTCAAACAAACACACCCTCTGGGAAATATTAAATCTATGGAACAAAGGGATTAACTTGGATGCCTGAAATGTGTGCAGAAAGGTGATTGCATGTAGAAGCCTCCAACTTAAAGACTTCAGGCATGGTGTGATCACCCTGTAGGCAAGAAAGGATAGAGGACAGCTATCTTGCTATTTCTCTGTGCAAGCGTGCCTCCTACTGTGCTTGTGTGTGTTCACATGCACATGTGTGCATGCATGTGAGGTATTGGCTGATCACTTACTAAGGCACACCTCTACCCATTACTCAGTATCGCCTTTTCCTGAAGCCAGGGCCATTTATCTTCTTTCATTGTTTTCTGGCAGTTTGGGATGTGATCCCAGCAGGCTTTTCTATTTGTTGGATGCCCTGTGATCCCCACATCAAAGTCCCGCAGGGTCCTGGGCAGCAGAAAAACATCCTGGAGTTCTTCTCTTGTGTCAGCCATTGATTGTTCCAGCATCTTCCTTCCAGGCCATTTGCAGTTCCTTTACCCTGAAGCCTCTTGAAGCCACTTAGTGTCTCTTCATACTGAGTAATCCCATTTATTCAACGTGTGCGGCTTCCTTACTGGCAAGTGTTGGTAAAAATAGTTCTGCAGCCCCAAGGGACAGGGCCAAGGGAACTGAGTGACTTTAAAAACACTTGGTGTGAATAAGGAAAAGCTCAGACGCAGTGATGGATTCCGCGTGGGTGCAGTGATGGCTTCTTCTCACCCTCCTTGTTCCTTGTTCGCTTGGTGAAGTAGAGTGTTTAGCCCATATTTTCCAAGAACTCTGTAGGTGGATTGCTGGGGACCTTTTTTTTAAAAGAGAAGTATTGTTCCTCTGCATGTGGAAATGGTGAAGCAAAGAATAGTATTGAGCAAGAGTCATCCTGATGACCAGGCCCTGGCTAATAGTGGAGACAGTGTTGCAATGTGTTTGGGTTGTCGAGTGAGGCAGGTTGAGCTGTCTTATCTGAAATGCTTGGGACCACAGGTCTTGAGGATTTCAGGTTTTCTTTTTCAATGTGATAGATACATAGAAATAGGTTAAAACTGGGGTCCTAGACTTTTATGTTTCATATATTCCCACTGTGCATGGCGTGATGGTGATTTTAGGCAACATTTTTAGTGATTTGTGTATGGGATGAAGTTTATGCTGAGGGTTTTCCATTTGTGCTATCATGTTGCTCCTCAGCACATTTTGTGGTTTGGAACATTTTAGGTTTGGGGTGTACGGGTTGAGAATACTGGGGCTTTATTAAATGCATCACTTCTCCCAGAACTGAATTTTGCTCTGGACCCTGGATAAGCCTTAAGGCCTTGCTGCAGTCAGAGGTTCCACAGACCATTTCTTTCTTAGACTGTGGTAGCTTAGAATGGAGAAGAGCAGCAGCTCGGCAAATGGTAGAGATCCCAGTCTTCTTGAAGATTATTGAATTGATTCTGGTTCAGGTTATGAAATGACCTAGGCAAGTCTCTAATCTGCCTGAGCAGAAGGAGCTTGACCAGGTAGTTCCTAGGACTCGGGACTATGGGTATTGAAAAGATATCTGTTTTTTATCCTCTTGAAACGGATATTGTATGAGTGGATGGGGGTGGGGTTTGAAAACATGCCCTCTTCCTCTTCATTTTACCTTCTCTTGTATTGTGAAATAATCTTTAGATTTTGTAATGCAACAAAATGTTCTGTGGGTGAATAGTATAGTTGGCCAATGCCCTGGGACCTTAGATGTGACTCGGTGTTTATCCTTCAGAGATCACCACCAACTAGAGCTAGGAATGAGGGAAGCTTCTTGGGCTCATTCAGTTTTGAAAGCAGAACAAGTATTTTCAAGGAAGCAAGTAAAGCATCGTCAGCTTGGAAGCCTCATCACAAGATGCCTTGAGATCTAGAAGGAGGGCATAGCTTGCCTTCCTTTTATAGATGGGGATCTAGGCCTAGGAAATGTGCTCCCTAACCGACTGGTCTCCAAGCCCACCTCAGTGTTGACAGTGGCTCCCGAGGCCATAGCATTGACAGCTGGAAGGAACAGATAGTCCATCCTCCTTGCTTTTCCCATCAGTCATGTTTTTTAGAGGAGTGTGTGTGTGTGTGTGTGTGTGTGTACATTTCTCATTCTTTTTCATTTGCTGCATAGTGCTTAATAGTTTTTATTTTTAGATGCTACACATGCTTCTTGCTTTTGATCCATTTCCCCTTTTTATTTCTACTTCTGCCTTTAGTTAGGTTATAGAATTCCTTTTTCCATGATCCTAAACTCTTGAACCACTCTTCTTTCTCTTCTTCCTTACCTTGCATCTGTCTATCTGTCCCTGAAGGCTGCTGCCAATATAGATGCTGGCATATGGGGCCAAGTCCAAAGGGCCTTTCTCCAGGTGCTATTGTCCAAGTAGACAAGAGAAGACCCCAGAAGGGGTCCCCTGTCACTGGCTTCTGCTGTTGGCTGTGGGCTGTATAGGAGAGCCATTAAGGCAGGGAATGAGCTATTGAGCCACTGGATCCTCTTCTGTCTCCTGGGGACTTCTAGGATCATCACTGGCTATTCACCCCTCTTTCCATCCCTCCTGTCCCATCCCATCATTAGTTTGAACCTTGGTCTGAATCAGAAGAGTGTGTTCTGGTATAAGGCTGGTGAGATGGGTGAGGGGACCCTTAAAAGCCTGTATGGCATCGTATTTCTTAGACAGAGGGAGAGCAGAATTTCAACCGTGTTGCTAATCTAAAGCCTTCTTTAAAGAAGACCTCTGACATCAGGCCCTTCTCCCCAGAGGGAACTGGGCCCAAGTGAATCATAGAGTATAATGCTTCCAGACAAAATAGCAGAGGCTGCCATGCTCCTTTACCTTCCAGACAGGATGACATGTTTTTGAGGGCTGGGCCTGCTCACCATTTGCTTCTTAGTGAGAGTGCTTGTGATAGTCATGAGAGCTACAGACTCATTTTAAGCATTGGGACCTTTCTGAGCACACATTGGCACATCGAGTGTGGACTTCAGCATCTGACACCCTGCTGTACTTCAGATTTCTCTTACTACACTGGTGAGACTTGGAAAGCTCTGGCTCTTTTTTGGATGGGGAATATTTCAGTCTTCCTTTTGTGGATATTAGTAATATGGATATTAGCAGAGCTATGCCACACATAACAACGTCATCTCTAAACGGTTCCTGGTACATACAAAGTGGTTAGCAAATAATACACACACATGCTCATGCATGCTTGTGCACACTCGCAGGGACACACACACACACAAACACACCACAAATGCAACATCTTCCTACAAAGGCCTTCTCAAAAAATTTTATTCTTTTTATTGCTTGAATCTCTCGAACATAGCAGATAGATAAATGACTTGTAAATACCTGCTGAATAAATAAAGGGATGTCAAATCTGTTTTAGAGATGACCCCTAGGCTCAGTCTCAGGAGCAGAGAGGCAAAGTAACTGATCCAGCTCCTTGCAGGCAAGACTGGGCCCAGCCTGTGCACTAATCTAAAGCATTAATAGGTCACTATTGAAAGGAAAGCAAGCAAAATTGAGCACCTTGCCTCAGCACAAGACCCAGCAAATGTAACACAGTAACTATTGCTGTCGCCAGACATGTCCATGTGGCCTACCTCCCAACTTTGGGCCTGCACATTCTTGCAGTGATAAGGGTAAGGCTTTGAGATGGCAAATAGAGAATGCCAAGCATGGTGTATTTGCAACTGTGTTTGTAATTCTTATTGTATTCTGGGATGCTGAGTTAGGCTAATGGGTCTTTAGTAGTCATTCTTACCTTTGTGCTTCCTGGTGGTGGGGACGAAGAGTCTCATTCATCACCACATCCACACCTTCTAACACAATTCTTAGTATGTGCTTGATACACACTGTAAGGTGCATGAATGAATGCCATAAATGAAATAACAGACAGGATGAGGATGGTGTTGAGAGGCCACCCTGGCTAGTTATCTGGAGTTGCGTTTCCGGGGGTCTTATCCCCTTTTGTCAGATTCGAGTCCAGGACAACGGTTCTATTGTTTAGAGATAGCATAGCCTATCTGAATGTCTCCGTGGGCAGCCCTCTGTCACACCCTGAGCTCCTGCCCTATCTCCGGCCCCACCTGGACCCCTTGCTGCTACCCATGTGGTGGGCCTGAGCAAAGCTTTCATGTGGCCTCTTGACTGCTCCTTGATCTCTCTCTTCCCCTCTGTAAAAATTCATGGAAGAATGCGCCTGAGTCCCCTTTCACTTTCTGCAGTTGCAGGAGGCCGAGACAAGAGCTTACATAATTCCTCAGTGTGGCCTTCAAACTTCCAGCTTGATCTCAAATATGGACCTTGTCTTATTCCATTCTTATTCCCCTTTGCCACTGGACAAACTGAGGTCTCCTAAACTGTTCGACATCTAGGTCACATGACAGTAGTAAAAGAGCCTGAAATTAGAGCCAGCCATCCACCCTGACCCATCTTAGTGACCTTTCTTTTTAAAGTAAGGTATAAAATAGCAGAGTATGAGGTTTACTTACAGCTCCCCCTTAACACACAGCCACTGCTCCCACATCAGCAGTGCAATCTACTGCAGACACAAGTGCCCTTGTCATGTTCTGTTATCTCTGCCTCTTCGCTGACCTGTCAGTCACTCCTAGCTCACCAATTGTGTCATGAAGTCTAGTTTAGCACTGTACAGATACAGTGGTATTACCAGGGCCAAGCCAGAATGAGCACGTAATAGATGGTCCAGGGGTATTAATGAATGAAGAATGGATGGATGGATGGATGGATGGATGGAGACAAGAGAATCTCCCCCACAATTTCCTTTTACCTTCCACTCCTTGAGTGCTCGAAGCCAATATCTAACTTACACTCTCCTTTCTCCCTCTTCTGGTTCCATCCCTGACCCCCTTCCTCTCCTTAAGTATCTTGACTCCACAAGGCTTCCTCATTCTCCCCAGGCTGCAGGGAAATCAGGAGCATCGAATGATTGAAATGGACCTTTGAGATTACATCGTAGAACTGGCATTGCCAATTAAGTCTAGGCAGATCTGACTTAATTGATTAATTTAGTCATTGGAGCAGAGACAACCCAGAAGCTGTGATCAGCCTCCCCATCTGACAGTGTGCTGGTGAGTCAGCCCTGCAGGGGTTTGCGTCTGCATTCCGGGTATGACTGCCTGGGTGACCTTGGCCATGTTACTTACCCTTGTTGAATCTCAATTTCCTGATCGGGGAAAGAAGACTAAAATGCATCTTTGGAGGTCCTGGTGAGGATGAGCTGGTGCAAATGCCCTTTAGAGACAGCAGGAGGTGAGAGTGCTTATTGTATATGGAGCAGAGGGAGTTGCTGTCATTCTCAGGGAAGAATCCCAAAGCCAGGTCAGAAGAGGTTATAATTTGGCTCTTCTTCTGTTTGATGTACTTCTCAGACTGACCAAGGTTCGAAGCTTAAGCACATAAATTATCCTGCTCCAGCAGGCCCTGTGTTCTGTAGTGAGCCATATGTTAGAGGAGATAGAGATCCTTATCTGGCAGAGTAACATTACCTAGCAAGGGATGACATTTCTTATCAGAGGCTCTGAGGAGTCAGAGATAGGAGCTTTTCTTCTCAATGGCTGCCAGACCTCTATGTCCTGGGCTGGCACGGTGGGTGGGAAGGGCTTGCTGCCCAGGAGTGGACAGCTGATGCATCAGCTGGCCTTCATTTCTTGTGACAACCAGGCCTGATAGGCTGCCTTGTCAGAAGCGGGTCCTTTAGAGATTTTTGCATTTTGAATGCTCTAATGGAGTCTAGGCTGAGGGGAGTGAAGAAGGAAGAAGAGAACATGGTGATGGTGCAGGCCAACTTTGAGTGGAGGCGGAGCCCCAGCCCCTGTCAGGACTTCCCCTTCTAGGAACACACAGGCAATCCCTTGCTGCATGGACAAAGCCTGGGTTTCCGTGCAATGGTTCTGTAGGGTAGGGTATCTCAGTCCCAACTAAAACTAAGCTGTTGGAGTGCTTCTTTGCTTCCCCAGGAGCTTCCTAGAGCTCTCTGCCTTGTGCTTTGTCCTGGAAATTGAGTTGCATCTATGCTAGTGGCTGAACTGTGGAGTTTATGCCTTCTATCGGGAGACACTGACAGGATAGGAGGACAGAACTGGAGTTTGTTCTTCCTCTGACACACTGCTAGTCCTTTCCTAACTCAAGCAGCATCTACACAGAAGGTCCTGGCTTTTAAACCTCCCATTCTGTGTGTTATTTGCCAAGTGGACCTCTTAAAACCTCAGTTTCTTTGTCTATAGCATGATGAAGTAATGTAATGTCAGATATTTCCATCTCTCCCATGACTAGCTTTGAGGGGGTCTCAGTTTCAAGGCCATGGCTTTCTGATGCAAAAGACTTTATGAGGCTCCCCAGAGACCTTTTCTGAGGAAAAACCCAGATGGGGTACCATTGTGGACCCGATTGACCACATGCTTTGGGACTGTACCGTAGGTACATGATCAGTATTCTTTCCTTCCTGATTTTTGGGAAGTCTTGCCATGTCCAGCTCTGTCCTCAAGTAATAATCTTACTTCATCAAAAGGAAAGAGAAGTGGTTTTCTGTCTTCCTGGACCCCTTCCCATCAGCAGTTCCTGCCTTTGCTTCTTTCCTGGTAGCCCCATATCTCTGTTTCCATCTGTCTCTTCTCTCTCCGATCTTGGACCTTATCTTGGGGCTTTGGGTTTTCTTGTCATATTCAATTTTGACATCTCTCATATCCCTTCTCAATGACCAAGCCTAGATACTGAAAGCCCAGGACTGACGGTGCCCTTCTTCAGCTTAAGTATAACTAGCATCTTTCTGTCAGCTTTAGGATTATAATCACACCTTTTGATATACTATTTATGGGTCTCATCAACATCTCCCCTTCCATGAAGTCAGCCTGGTCACCTTTGACCCTCCCACCCCTCATCCTGTGTCAGGGGTCAGTCCTCAAAACCAGGTTTTACTTCTCATGTTTTCGACTCCCACTTTCTCTCCTTGACTTGTGAGCTTTGAACCTGTCATTCTGCATTTATGCTTCCGAAGCCTATGACTCTGCTCTGAGTCCATCTTCACCTCGGGGTGGCTATGCGGCTATGAACATATTTCTTCCTTCTCTGCCAGCTTTTGGTCATTATTCAAATCTCCTTTTAGCTTCTTTGCATCTTTAATGATAGTCTTTTTCCTCCTCCTCCTCCTCCTAACATTATTTTGTGTTCTTGAGATAGGTTCTTGTTCTTTAGCCCAGGCTGGCCTCTTCCTCCATTTCAGGAATGCTGGGATTATCGGTTTGGGCCAACATGTCTAGCTAAGATAGTTTTATAGATAGCATAACTGGATCTTGTTTTGACCATTCAGTTATCCTTTATTTGATTGGCTAATTTAACCTGTTTATATGTAATGTAACCACTGATAGATCAAGACTTACTGTTGCACTTTTGTTGTTTTCCAGCTGCTTTGAGGTTTCTTTACCACTTTCTTACACATTTTTCTATGTGATTTTATAATATGTATTCACTTATGTTGTTTATACTGGTCTTCCTCTCTGATGATCTATTCACTATGGAATTTTTCTTGATGTTTTCCATGAGGTGTAATAAAGGGACTTCTAGAGTCTGTTTTAAGTTGATGACGATTTCTACTACATAAAGAAAAGCCACACTTCTTGCTCACCACATTTTACATTATTGGCATTATAATTCTGCTAACTACTAAATATTAGCAAACAATTAATGCTATAGTTACAGTGTATTTTTGTCTCTCATATTATATCCTTGAGTTGAAAGTGACTTACGTACCACCATTGCAGTATTTTTTTGAACTAGACTATTTCTTTACTTTTATTGTGAGTTTTGCATGCATGTATCTTTGTGCTATTAGTTATTGTCCTTTCCCACTTGAAGGGCTTTCTTTAACATTTCTTTAAGACAGGCCTTGGGATGTGTAACCCCCTTCATCTTTTGTTTGTCTAGGAAGACTTTTCTGTGTTCTCCATTTCTCATACATAGCTTTCAGGTATTTGCTTGACATTCTTCTGGTATATTAAATATATCACTCTTTTAATTTTCTGGATCATTGCTGGTAAATCTACAGATATTCTGAGTGGCAGTTCACCTATATATGCAAGTTAGAGTTTTATTATTGTTTTCTGTTATCTGAGTCTTTGGCTTCTGAGACTTTGATTACACTGTGTCTTAGTAAAAAACTCTTCACTATAACCAGATTGGGGTCTATCGGACTCAGCTTGGTGTTTCTTTCCCTTTCTGGTTATGAAATGTTTTCTATGATTTTTTTTTTTCTTTCAACAAGCTCTTTTTAGCCCCTCCTCTGTTTCACTTGATGGTATACTAGAAAGTTTCTGTACTCTATTCATTTATTGTTTTGCTTCCAACTAATTTGAGGTGACCCATCTTTGAACTGTTCATTACTTTTTCTAGGTGGTCAAGTACGCTATGGAAGTTACCTATAGAATTTTCAGTTTGGTAATTGTGTATTGGTGTCAAGATTTCTATTTCATTCTTCCTTTAATGTTTTTTGTCTTTGTTTACTTTTCTTGGTGTGCTCTTTTCTGATACCATATAGTAGTGTATCTTTATTGTTTTGAGATTCACAGAACTTCTTTGAGACAGTTATTTTGGATTCTTTGTCAGGCAGTTCTTGGATATCCATTTCCTTGAGATTTGTTTCTTTGTTTCCCTGACTATGTTGATATGAGTCCATTTTAAGAAGGAAGTACTCTTATCTTTATAGATTAACTTTAGCAGAGAAAGTCATTCACTGCTCATCCCATCCAGAATTTGGGTGGGCTGGCTGGTAAAATCTGTGGGTAAGGTTGGAACTCTAAATGTGATAGGATACTCTGGTACCTAGATAATTGGGTAGGTGGGCCTGTATCTAGGGTTTGTGGGAGCCATTCTGGAGCCTGAAGTCATTTGGATAAATTCAGAGCATAGATTTCTGTGGCTAAGTCTAATGCCTGGGTCAATAAGCAGAGTTTAAGATCTAGATCCATGAGTGCAAGCTAAATCCCAAGTCCTTGAGAGTTGATTCTATACTGAAGTTCACCAGGGTATTTTCATTAAGGTTTCACTGAAACCTGGATTTATAGAAGTTAGCCTGGTAATGGAGTTCATTAAGAAAGGCCTGGTGTTGGGGTTTGTGGCAGACTCAGGATTCTTTCTTCTTCCTCCAAATGACAACTCTTTTCAGGGTTGTGAGGACAAGTGCTGATATGAGACAGTGTAAAGCTGTCTATCCCATATGAATTGTAAAAGACATTTGAAATACATCTTCTTATTTTCTGTTCCACCAAGATGCTGTAACCCTTCATTTGGATTCTTAAGCCTTGTGGTTGAATGATGTTCAAATTGATCTTTCTGGAATGAACAGATGCTGAAATTCCTATTCTTCAACTTGCTGCTGCTGCTTTTGCTTCACTCCTGTCTCCCTCCATTACATTTGAACCTTTTAAAGGATAAAGTTAATTGTGACTACTGCAGTCAATAGCAACAAAACAAAACATGATAGCACTGTTTTCATTCTATGTGCTGGGAACTATTGTAAATTCTTTATTCTCACCAAATTATTTTATCCTCATCTGACTGCCACAGTACAGTTGGTATTGCAACATTTCATTTTTCAGATGAAGCATCTTAGGCAGAGAGGTTAACTGTTGTTTTCCATCCTCAAGTCTAGATGTGAAATGGTAAAAGCAACGTCCAGAAGCTCATGTTGGGTCCAGGATGCTTGCTCTTAAACCCTCTATGACTGTCAGCAGCAGCAGCTACTTTGCAAATAGCTGATCCTGAATCAAAGGACCACTGCCCTAGCTCTCTTTCAGTCTATACACTGGATGCAGAGTGGTAGCCTGGCAAAACATAAGGAAGTGGAGTTTAGGAATCTAGCATACCTGAGTTGAACTTCAGGTTCTTTAGCTGGTGATTGTGAGAGAGCAAGCTAACTTCACTGAGCCTTGGCCAATGTAGGAACAATGCTGTTTATCCTGTACAGGATGTTTATGACTGTCAACTGCCCTTCTGGGGATGTTTCCATGTTTAAATAAAATGGTACCATATTCTTCTCAGGTAAGAGTAGATGGAAGGGGGAAAGCTGCCAGAGATAAGATGAGCTTTATTCACGTTGACAGGGAGAATGAATAGGGTTCAGTTGCTGTTGGACTCAGAGGGGAGTCCCTGTGCTTTGGTTCAGCCTTAGGATGTCATTGTCTTAAGTCACAGTAGCCCCTGACTTTCTTTGTAGGACCAAGTTATGTAGAGAGTTTGGTGATTCCTGACCCAAGGCACAGTATTAAAAGACTCTAGGTTTTTGGGTTCAGTGGTCATTCTGAGCCTCCAGACACTGGGTGCTTTCTCACGTGGAGATTGCTGCCTTGGATTTCCAACCCTGTGAGCTTTCTAAAGAGATCCCAGAGATGGCGCTGGATCCTTTCCAGGAAACCCAACTAGGTGCTCGAAATAGTTTCTCGGTAAGGCTTGCTTCTGCGGATTACTTCACTCCAGTGCTCCGTTCTCTCTCTAGATGCCTTCCAGTGCTCAGGCACAGCTCTGTTTCTGTTCATGACTCTCAGTCTCTTCCTCAACTTTTCCACACCTCATTACCTCATTCTGTCCTCCAGTTGTCAAAGGAACAGAGGTGTTGGCCTCTTATAAGCCAGCCTGCCTTAGCAGGAGATTCAGCCCCTGGAGATGGGGAAGAAGCACATTTGGCCCTGTTATAGCCACGGATAGCTGACTCAGCCTGAATGTTGGACTTGCTGTACAATAATCCCTGGAAAGTCACAGAACCTTCTTGGCCCCAGGCCTGGAAGTGAGACTGTTGAAAGCAACATTTCAAGCTGGCTGCCTTTCCATTGGCTTGCTCCCTCTTGAAGTACTGTTCCTTTGCTTCTGAGAATCTTTGCAGCCCAAAGCAATGCACTTTGCACAGACACAATAACATTTAGTGTCACACAGATTTAGCTCTACTCATTAGCAGAAGTAAATTCTTAACCATCATTCTGAATCTCCCTACTTGCCTTCTGTCTTAGCTTCTTTTCCTTTTGGTTTTAAAAAAAAAAAAATCTCTGACAAAAGTAATTTACTAAATAGGGTATTTCTTTCAGATCACAGTTCAAGGTTACGGTCCAGCAAAGTAGGGAAATCACAGCAATGAGAACTTGAGGCAGCAACAGGTCACATTATATCCATAGTCAAGAAATAAAGAATGGTGAAACTTCTGTTCAGTTTGTAGTTTCTCCTTTTCATTGAGTCCATGCTTCTAACCCAAGAGTGCTACCCACAATGGATGCATCAACAAACCTCAATTAATCCAGTCAAGATCATTCCCTGTCTATACCCAGAAGCCTATTTCCTTGGTTGTTCTAGGTCTCATGAAGTTGACAATTAAGACTGACCATCACAACTTCTAATGCTAGTTCACTTATATACTAGTAGTATGATTTAGGTGAAATTATAATTGATTTCCTTCTAGCGTCCTCATCTGTAATGTCATGGGATATTGAATGTACTGATTGTGGTAGCTTGAACCGGTTGTTACAACACTGCAGCACCCCCCTCCTCCCATAAAACTGCATTCGTACCTTTTCCATGATGGCATAGTATGTTTGGACACAATGTACTTTCATTCTTTGTCTTTGGACTTGGCCGTGTGACTTCTCATGCTCTATGGGAAATATGACCTTATGGCCCAATTGGAGAACGGAATGTGTGGGGACTTTCTCTTCTAATTGTCATGGTCACAGTAAGAAGGGGCCTTTGGTGATGGAGTGTAATATAGACGCAGAACCACGTTTCCACAAGCCCTGCTTACATCAGCCTACACCTAGTTGACCAGCTGACAGGAGGACAAAGAATAAGCACTTGTTATCATACGCCCTTGAATTTCTTGTTCCCCTATTCCCACCTCCCTAGTGTTTGGATTCCAGATGTGTACCGTGATGCTCAGTTATTTGGTTCTGGAGATGAAACTCAGAGCTCTGAGCATAATAAGGAAGCACTCTACTGAATGAACTGCATCGCTAGCTGTTCCTTCCTCCTTTCTTTGTTGAAGCCCCTTCTGATTGTAACCGGGGCCACCGGAACCATCTAGAATCATCTCCTTACTCTAAGTGAATCGACAGCTTTAGTTCAGTTTGCCTGCTAAATACCCATTTGCCATGTAAACTGATAGTCCCAGGTTTGAGGGATTGTTAGGTGGCCTTTATTTTAGCTTCTACAACCCACACCAGACACACACAATACTATATTTCTATCAAGTCATCCTGGCATTATAAGCCCTAACATTTTATCTGTTACAGGAAAATGAGGTGCAGTGCCCTCTGATGACCCCCCCACCTTCTCTTTTAGAAGGATTTGTTTTGCTGGAAAGATTGCTCGCTGTTGGGAAACTGGTGTCTTTTGCCTGTCAGGGACTACAAGCAGTGAGTTTATGAGACAGAACAAAGTAGTATAAGATTCTTAGGTTCCTTTGATGCAGAGCAGAGACTCTTGGATTGATGATAATTATCATGAGTAATTATGATGGGTATCATGTTGCTTCGAATGTCCCTTGATAGGTAGAACTGTACCACATTAGCGACTAACTGAGCTGCCTCAGAGAGGCCACAAGGCAAGGCCAGGACAGCTAACTTCTATCTCTCAATGCTGAGTTGACTCTGTGCTTGTAGCCTGAAGACCCTCTGATCTTCCCACCCACAATGGCTTTCAGGGAAAAAGAAACTTCCTGGCCTGACTGATAATCAATTTGAAGGAAATAGCTGGCTTTCATGGGACAAGAAAACAAAATCCAGCAAGAGTGATAGATACACTTTGGCTGGACTGCGTTCTGCTGAGTAGCTAGCTACAGCATGAATGACTACATTCAGATTTGGGGCAAGGCTGTGAATTCTGGGGTGCTAGGTTAACCACTCATGGGTGAAGACAGGGTAGTATAAGTAGGAAAAGGAAAAGAACCAGGATCTAGGGGCTCCCAGACTTGTGGGGTTCCATCATGGGCTTACAGTATTGCCCCCAGAAAGTAGACAGATAACTTTTGGGTTCTGGCAGCTAGCTGCCTGTCTTTCTATCTGGTTTCTGCTTTTGATCAGGAAGTGCCCTTAGGCCAAGCTTTCATTTCTTCCATGCCTGGGGGCTCCTTACTTGGGATAAGGGGTTATATTAGCATTACAATAGAGGTTGTAGAAGAAATAACTGAAAAAGGTGTGTGTAGGGGTTTGGGGGAATATCCATGTTTGCATGTATATTCACATACATACATACAAATGTATAAGTATACATTTGTTTACACACACATATGTATGTGTATATATTGGTATGTATGTATATGTGTGTGTCTGCATATAAACATTTAGTCTATATAGGGATGTATATGTATCATACATGCATATTCATTTTATTTACTATATAATTCATAAGGGTATTTCTCTGTTTATGATACACTCACAGTCTGAAGAGAAGTCCCCGCTTGCCTTACTGTGAGATCATCCTCGTGTTCTTTGAGAAAATTTTCAAGTTGGGGCTGAGAGATAGTGCTCAGTGGAGTCCTGAATGCTGATTTCCTGAGACTACCCACCACCGAGTCACCACACAAGAGACTCCCAGGCCTGCCTTTGGGAAGCCTCTGAACTGGATCACATCTTGATACCATACAAATTCCTCCTGGGTCTACTCTAAGCCCTTTACCCCTGAAATCAGACTTAGAAGCTAATATTCCACAGTTCAAGGGGATTTTGCTGGAAACTCATGCCGTGCTGCTTCTCTCCTGGCAGCCTGTGATCTCTGCCCCTCCTCCTATTCATTTCTTCCCCGGTAAAATTGAATGTGCTCTATCTATGTGCAGGCATGAGCTTTCTGGGTGCAGCATGCCAACATTTCCTGTTTGGTCAGTCACATCTGCTTTCCTTCATCCCTGTAAGAGTCACACACCCTCATCATACCTTCCTAGCTAATAGTAATCAGACCACCGAAGCTCCTTTGTTCATAATGAGCCTCTTCCCCCATGGCACGGCTTCTAAATGCTTTGGAAGTTCCCTGTGGCCTTCCCCTGGCTGTCTATTGAGCAGATTGTCTACTGCTGTCCCTGCAGCTGCAGAAGGATATTATTGATCCCAAAGCCATGAAACAACAAAGAACTTTCCAAAGAGCACAGAGCTGGACTAACACTCTGACACCACCCCAGCACCTTACCTTTCCACTGCTTCAGAGACCAGAACTATACAGCCAAAGAGGCCCTAGAGACTTCTCTTTAATGTGTGTGAACAAGTCCCACCAAGAAATTGTATCTAATTTAAAATGTACAGTTCAACCTTGGGGTTACAAACAAGAGTCAGAAAGTCATGAGCTGCCTCGGTACAGTCTGCATTCAGAGACACATGAAAAGGGTGTGTTCTCCCTTCCAGACCTGGTGGCCTGACAGCCTACAGCTCACTCTCTTTCTCTGTACCATGTTCCGTTTTGTAAACATGGTTTCTCCCCTGCATTTCCGCATCCATAACAACTAAAATTCCTTCTTGTCAGTCTTTCTTCAGAAAGACTGAAGATTCTCCACACAAGAGTCACCGAGTCTCCGTCTTCTCATCTGGTGTATGGGGAAGGGATACAGTTGGCAGGGTGTTTTCTGAACTCAAGCATATCCTCGAAGCTCCTACACAGGTTATCCATTTCCCTCTCTTGCATATATATACATATATATATATATATATATATTACACCACCACAGGTTCCCAGGCCTCAGTTTTACCCCATGAAAAACCTGAAGTGGTAAAACCCTTCAGATTTCTCTGAGTGTCTGTTCAGCCCTTTAAGATGATCCAACCCTCAGCACTGTGATAAACAGTGGTTCTTCTCTTAGACGCCCCACAAGATGAAGTCTGTGCGGTGTGAGGGACAAATCACACAATTCAGCAACATACAGTGAATACTCAGTTGTTATCAGGAATAGCATTTCCTATGAGCCAGGTACTACAAGTCCTGAACTGCCAGTCACCTGATTTGTCCAACCCTTCAGGAAGGAAGTTTATTTGTTTATCTATTTAGTATTTATTTGCTTATTTTTTTGAGACAAAGTTTCATGAATTTCAAGCTGGCCTCAAATCCCCTGGGTAGTAAAAGGTGGCTTGGATGCTCTATTCATCTTGAATGCTAGGGTTGCATATTTGATCAAGGCATATTTATTTCATATTTAAATCATATTTAAATCATATTTAAATCATAGAGCAAAAAAAAAATTAAAAAAAATAATATTTGGTGATGCATGGAAATTACATGAAATGGAGGTAGGAAGTTCAATATCTACAAATAATGAACTATTGGAATGCACCTTGACCTTTTTAAAATCGGTTGGCTACCATATAACACAACAGGCCAAATGGATGCCCCAAATACTCTTAGTCCTTTTTATAAAAGTATCTGCCCATATAAACTTCCACTTCTGTAGCATGCGGATGTTAACACATCCTCTGGTACATAGATCAGTGAGGCCTGGAGAAGATAAGATATTGACTAAAATCACACACTATAGAAATGATAGCCCTGGGTACGTTCCCAGGCCTGGGTTTTAGATCTTTGAACCATAGGTCAGGACATTGGTCTTTTGAAATAAGGCAGAAAGAGATGAAGTATTTCATTAGTGACTGGGAGAATCCAAATTTAGACCTCTTGCCCTCTTGTGGCTATGGATGTGGCACAGTTGACAGAATGTTTGCCTAGCATACTGAAGCTCTGGGTTTGAGCCCCAGTACCAAATAAGCCAGACAGAAACCAAATATTCCCAGCATTCAGGAGGTAGATTCAGGAGGATTCGAAGTTCAAGGTCATCCTCTGCTACATGGGGAGTTAAGGTCAGCCTGTGATATATGAGACCCTGTCTCAAAACAGCAAAATAGCATCACTACCAATAACACAAAATAGCCTGGCCCGCAGAGTTCTTGATCTGTCTGATGGCCTCTTCCCACCTCCCCATTCTACTAGGATAGTCTGCTAAACACAGGCCACACCCACAAAGGACATCAGCTTATCCCTACACAAGAAGCCAACTGAGAACAGGGGACAGTAGGACAGGACTAGCTAAATCTGGAGAAAGGGAAGGACCCCATGGGATAGGCAACTAACCCCAGAGCCTTCTCATGGGAAAGAGACCTTATTGGACGCCAGCTCAGTTCCCTGGGGACATGGAGTTCTTAGGCCACAATCCCAAGCAATTGTCTCATTAAATTTCCTCTGCAATGGCACTACTGTGGCTTCTCCACCTATTACTGCTGTCTCCACATGGTTGGATTCTAGACATGTCCTTTTCAAACAGCTTTATTTAGACAGAAGTCACATACCATGGAATGCACCAGTCCTAAAACATTCATTTCCTCAAAAAGGATGTCTGGGCCTTTGGCTACCAAGTTCCTTGTGCCTCTTTCTTCCCTATTCACCAGCCCACATCAGGGTGCTTCCTGTTGCTCTGGACTGGGCCACTGGAGTCATTTTCTATAATCCTACTCTTATGGGACTGGCTTCTCACTTAAGCATAGCTTTGTAATGCTCATTCAAGTATTTTGACTTCAGTCATTTTATATAATGGAAGAAGGTTCCATTTTGGGACTAGATCTTGTTTTATAATATACTACTCTGGAGATTCTTATGCATGTGTTCTCATGGGCTTCTGTTTTCATTTATGATAGTATACACATACCTAAGAGTGCAATCGTTGGGCTGCTGGGCATGTCTCTTCATGACCTGTTGTGGGTCTGTCAGGCTTTTGCAGAGTGCCTTTGGTAGTTTACTATCTCTTTCAAACTGCCTACTCTCATTCTTTATTCCTCCTCATCTTCAACATACAGCTTGCTTCTATTTTGTCTAGTTTTTTTTTTCTTTAAAGATTTATTTACTTATTTTACATATAGGAGTACATTGTCTTCAGACACACCAGAAAAGAGCGTCAGATTCCATTACAGATGGTTGTGAGCCACCATGTGGTTGCTGGGAATTGAACTCAAGACCTCTGAAAGTGTAGTCAGTGCTCTTAATAGCTGAGCCATCTCTCCAGCCCTTGTATGAAGTTTTAACTCATGCCAAATTACTGAATAGAACGAGAAATAGATATAGTGGTTGCCTCTGTTGGAAGGGAAGATAAACTAGGACAAGAGCAAGCTGCCTTCTAAGTAGAGAATATTTTGCATTGTTGTTTGATGCATTTGGGTAAATACATGCCAAATTCAGTTGCATATTTCACTGAACATAAACTTAATACTGATGGAAAAAGGGGAGGATGCATGCCTTTAGTCATCTTGAGATACAACTGGTTGCTTATCTACCCACTTTTCCATAGACACAGGGCCTGTGCCTGGCAGTGAAGGCTAAGTATAAACAGGCTCTTAATTGGCATGATTAACCACGTCTCCATAGGAGCCTTAATAACACCAGTGGGGAGCAAAAGAGGCTGTTTTCCACTCTGTGAACAAGGGGCTGGCTGGCAGAAGTCATGGGGCACTGGAGAGCTGCCCCCTGTGGTAGAGAAGGGGCTCTCTTGAAGCCCAGCTGTATTGCCTTTGGAACAAAGTTTAAAAATATTTTTCATCAATTTCTATTACTGAATATAGAACACATTCTTCATCTTCATCTAGGAGGATGAGAAGGCCAATTCTGTTTTGCCCATGTGTTTTCTAAGGCAAAACTGTGTACTGAAGTGATAACTTCCGCAGACTACAGTAGCCCTAAATGTATGTATAGCAGAGAAATAGACAGCAAGAAACAAACATAAAAGAAATGGGAGGTCTCTTAGAATATACAAAAAAGTTATGAATTGACATAAATTCACATATTAGGACTGAGCAATTACTCCTAATTGTCCAAGTTAAAAAAAATCAGTATTATACAATTTTGCATAGAATCTCATTAATTCTGTCATTTACAGGCTAGAAAAAATGTATTTGATTAGAAGAAACTATCAGTGTATTTTAAGTACCGTGGTATAATTTGCTGATAGGAAGTATTGCACATTTGTTTGTTTGTTTGTTTGCTTTTGTATCTTCATTCTTCATCTATAGCTGATTTCTTCCACCCCCAGAGATCACTTATATACTGCTTGTGAATTCAGTTATTAAGAAATTATTTGATCTCTGACCAGGAGTTCAGTTTTAATGGCTCTTTTCTCTCTATGCTAGACTTCTATTCCCCTCTCTATGCTCTGTACTCAAAGCTGGTATATTTTATGACCTCTCCACACAGATTCTTGGAGGTCAATCCCGGGGTTTGATATCCTAGGATCTGGGCAAGTGGTATATCTTCTCTTTGTCTTGGTTTCCTTCACTGGATGAATGGGACAGAAGACCCCCCTCCTCCCAGTGTACTCACATTGAGACATATGTTGGAACACTCCTGGCACCACCCTGGATACATCTATCAGTTCACTCCCATTCCCCAACTAACCTTCTTGAGTCTGATGCCTTGGAAAACAGAGCTTTGCAAGTAGTACAGGTTATATTATTCTGGTCACTGGCATCTCTAACCTCTACAGAGGCTTAAAAGCATATGCTCATGACTCTGTTGTATGTGTGTGTGTATGTTAATATGTATATCTTAAATAAATGTATATGTTTATGTGTACTCACATCTTGAAACAGGTACAGAAAGACAAATATCACATCTTTTACTCACAAATCATTAGGAACGATTTGGTCTCACAGAAGTAGAAAATAGAATGGTGTTTACCAGGGGGTGGACTGTTTGGAAGACTGAGAAATATGTGAAATATTGATTTTTTTTTTTAAAAAAAAAAACACAATTCAATAGGAAGGATAAATTCAGGAGACTTATGGTATATGGTAATTATAGTTCTTAATAAATTTAAGTCTTGAAAACTGCTTAGAGAATGGATATTGTGTTCTTTCCACAAACATGAGAGCCATGTGTGGTGATAAGTGTGTTAACTAGCTAGATTTCATCATTTCATAATAAATCCATACTTCTACTTCATAACATTCTGTCGTTCTTGATACATACAATTTGATCTGTCAGATTTATAAAAGGATTTGACAAAAACTATGTCCTCTGGATGAATTATGATTGCTTTTAGGACAAGGGATATGGTTCAGTTGACAGGATGGCCATCTAACTAACACACGTAAGTAGCCTCAGGGATCACACCCTGATCCCTAGCAGTGCATAAAACCAAGCATGGCAGCATATGTTTGAGGAGGAGGAGGATCTTAGTCCTTGGGCTGGAGAGCAAGGTTCATGCCAGCTAGGGATACCTGAGACCCAGTCTCATAGGAAAGAAAACTAGCTGATGGAGATAGTATCTGTCAATCACTGATCAAAGGTGGGACTAGTGACAGCAAACAGCTAGGCGGTGGTGCTTTGTTATTTCCTCTCTTGGTGCAGGTTCCTGGCAGTGGGGCTCAGTCTTTAAGCATTGCCCAGTGCTGTGTCGGAAAAACTTCTTGCCAATCGGGGTCTTGAACTTGACCTCAGGTGGAAGTGAACATTGTTTTCTGAGGATGGAGACGGAGTTCAACAGACTATGAGTCATGGTTTTGCAGCTGTGTTTGCCGTTTTAGAATGAGAGCAGAGTCATGCTTGCATAGAAGCTACAACACAGCTGGAATTTTGGCCATCCATTTGTTGGGCACTTCCATAATGCATCAGTCATCCTAAGTTATCACCCCTCCCTTAGTCCTTTCAATCCTTATCCTTTTGATGGCAGTAGGTTTCTGCCTTCAATTTGCAAGTGATAATCCAGGAAGCCTGCTGGCATGCAGAGATACCTGAGCCTACATTGAGAGGGAGAGAATTATGAGGTCCCTTTGGGTCTGTGCATGATGGATTGGTGATGATTGCAGTGGTCCCCAGGAACATCTGGTTTTTCTGGCTCCTCATGACTCCTTCCCTGCTTAAGCTTATGAAAAACTGTGTGTGTGTGTGTGTGTGCAGATAGATAGATAGATAGATAGATAGATAGAGAGAGAGAGAGAGAGAGAGAGAGATACAGAGTGAGACAGAGACAGAGAGAGATAGGGTGCGTTCGGTGCCTTGGTCTCTGTTGATACCCAATCTCTCCACCCTTGGCTCTCGGCTGCACAGCTGTATGCATTGTTCATTTCTGTTTTCCCACATCAGAATCTTCTGCCTGGCTTTCAGAATCTTCATTATCTGGATGCTTATACCCCTTATCCCAGGGCTCAGTTATTTTCTTTCTGTTTCAGCTTCAAGAAGATGCTTGCTTTGAGTGCATAGAACCAAGCCATCTACACTAAGGCATTCATATTTGTGACTTCTGCCACATACTCTCCAACCTATGGCTCTTTGAAGTACGGCTTTCAGAGGACTCTCCCCGAAAGCCCACTGTGATCCTGATCTCCTGTGAGCAGACCCTGTAGGGCCCACACTAGGCTAAACTTTGACAGTCTTGTGTTGTTATACTTCATTTCTTCCATAGTTACCTAAGTTTACTCTTATTGAAGTCTTGACTCCCTAACTAGATTATACGCTTCAGGAATGACTTCCATTTGGCAATCTCTTACTGTGGTATCTAGCATTGGCAGGCACTTGAGAAACACGTTTTTAGAGTTGTTTAGCTTGGTGGTGTGCTGGTTAAGGAGTAGAAAGGGAAACCAGAAGCAATCACTTAAGAATCATATGTCCATCTCTTCTGTAGTCTAGCCCACTCTGCCTTTCAGGCCAGGGCTCTTTACTCCATGGCTGGCCCATTTCAAATGTGATTTGGTACTGTCATGTGTAATGACTAAATCAGGACATTTGGCATTTCCAACTAACCATCACTTGAGGAAACCAGTGTATAAGTCAATATGGGCCACAGAGAACTATAGCCCTAGTTCCTCGTCATGTTGACTAGAGTTAGAGTCACTTTTGAGATACAGCTCTGGGTGTATCTTTTGAAGTGTTTGTTGTTGTTGTTGTTGTTAATTGTGTTGACAATCATATTCATGTATATAATGCATTCTCATTGCCCACGACTCCATCTGTTCTTTTACCTTCTTTCCATCTCTATGAACTCTCCTTCTCCCTCCTGACAGGGTCTTTCCCCCATGTTTTGCTGGTATTTTCTTTCGTGGCACCCTTAGTTTAATCTTGGACATCTGAGTAACCACAGATACAGAACTATCATGTGCTGTTGGTTGGCCAATAGGGACTCATTTGAAGATACTGATTCCTCTCCCTGAGAATCCATCAGTAGCCAGGATGTCAGTCAGCAAGGAGAAGTGGACCTCAGGAGACCCTCCTGCATCCATCAATAGCTGCTGACAGATCCTGTCTTGTGCAGGCTCAGAGCAGGCATCCTCAGCTGCTGTGAGATGATTGTAATGACATTTCATGGTCCTTTTATCTCTTAATGTTCTTACTTCCTTTCAACCTTACCCCATGGAGGACCAAGGTTATAACCAATGAACCATTCCAATCCATAGTAATTCAGTTTGAGTGCTTTGGGTACCCTGAATTCATATGAGAGACCTACCTTTATCTGCCATTGGCCTTGGCTGTCATTCTTCTCCTGTCTTCTTCTATTCCCTGTTGATGGATGCTGGGTTACTGAGTCTAGTTTTGTGGTGAGTACCCTATCCCTGTGCTGGGGACTGTGGGAGCATCTCCCTGGTGCAGAGCCTACATTGAGATGAGTCATAACTTGCAGCCACCTTTCGTTTCGTGAGTGTTGTCATACTCTTTTCCAGAATGACTGTACTAACTTACACTTCTATCAGCCATGCTCAGTGGTTTCTGTTTCCCCATGGCCTCACCAACACCTGGTATGATAAGATGTACATTTATCATGATGATCATGTCAGGGCTCTGGGTTCGTTCTTGTGTTGCACATCTTACTTGCCAAAGACAAAATCTCGAGTGAAAAGAAATATCAGGTAGGCAGACTCTCTTATATTAGAGAAGACTAACCTTTCCAGAAATTCCCTATAGACGTCGCCTAATCTGTGTTATTGTGTAGCTTGCAGTGGGTGCCCTCCTAACCAGTCCCCATTAGAGATGACAGGATTGCTATGGTTGCTTGATGCCAGGCTTCACTTTTCTGATTATCAGTAGTTCTTTTGAGCACATTCCTCTCTGTCCCAAACCTATAAAGAACTGGGACTATTTTAATAAACAAGCGGGCAGAGGCTGACTGGCTACTCAGCAACCAATAGTCTTCATCATTGTCTTCATCAGTTGTTCACTATGGCCAATTTCTAAGGTACACACTGCCTGCTCTGTGCCAACAATCTTCCCTAGATCTGTATGGTTAACCAGTTTCAGAGTTCAGAAGCAATGTTAACCAGGACCTGCCCATCACCATGGGGGATTAGATCTGTCTGGCTCATTTGAGAAACCTAATGTTCTTTAGAAATTCTTCATGCCATAGGTGCCATAGAGCACCTGTTTCTGCCCTAGCTGTTTGAGCTAAGATTTCTGCATGTTCCCAATGAGAGAAGGCAACAGAAAGTTTCAAGGGCAGAACACCACAACTCTGGCCCTGTGCCACAACAGGTGGGGAAGAACACCTGTCAGGGGCTAGGATCTCTGCAGGTAGCTGCTTCCACTTCCTACCCACCACATGGATGCTCTGGAGATCCTTGCGTTTTCTGTCTGACCAAAGGGGGAAACCACTACTTTTAAAGTGATACCTAATTGTTAAAATGTGTTGTGTACTTGCTCTCTACCAGGTGGCTTGGTGACTGTTTCAATCCCGTGTTCTCATAGAAATCTCCAGACAATCTTCCAAGAGCCTGTCTGTATCATGGCAAAACCTAGGTTCCAATAAGAAACCTGCTTCCAGACTGTGAATCTGCTTCAGTGGCAGAGTACTTGCTTGGCATCCACAAGGCTCAGCTAAAAAGAATTTCACTCCTGGCATTTACTAGCAGGGTGGCTTTAAGTAACCTCATGGAGATATCCTTTGGCTTTATTTGTGCACCACAGATAATAGTGCTGTGTGTCAAGTACTCAGTGGGTTAATAATAAAAATAACTTAGAACACATCCAAATATTAGACACTTTTTACCATCTTTTAAAAACTGGAGAAACTGAAAGGTTCAGAGGAGTCAACTTACCAAATACCAGACAGCTCTGATTAGCAGAACTACAATTAAAACCCTGAGTGTCTGGTTCCAGAGCTGGGCTTTTAAGTATCCTACTGACTCTGGTTCTTAAGAGGTAAAGTATTCCAGGGACTAGCATCCCGACTCTCCTCAGCAGGAAAAGACATTAACTCCCAGCCACACTTTTACACACACACACACACACACACACACACACTCTTTGCCATTGACCACAAAGACTAATGCTTCCAAGACCTGCTCAATTTCTGGTGATCACCTGGTACAGAACCACATACCTGAAGAAAGACTCTTATTAGACACAGGAGTACCCATTAAACACCACCTATGCCAAGGTGAATTCTGTGATTAAAAGGCTCCAAGGCTCCAAGGATGCTGCTAGTTCACCGACTTCTTCTGGGTGTCAAGGAAGGCCCTGGTCTCCCTACTTAATACTCATTTAGTGTCTGACACTGTCTAGAGCACCAAGTGATTGTGCACACAGCTCAGCTTCCTCAGTATCCTGGGATGTGTGATGATAACAGTATTCCTGTTTTAATTTTTCAGATGAGAACCATTGACTTAAGAGATGCCAAGTAACTCAGCAGATATCACACAGATGATAAATAGCAAAGATGTAAGTCTTCATGATGGAGGCAATGCTATAAGACAGCTGAGTTCTCCAGAGCTGGTAGGTAAGTGTGTACCTCCCAGAATGCAATATACCCAGAGAGAATAATAAACGAGGTGTTGGATGGCTAGTGTCTTTTCTCCTAACTTGCTAAGCCTGGATTCCTTTTTAAGAATTTTTTTTCCCCTGTAGGAGACAGACTTGCTCAGATCCAGCCACGATATTGGCCCTAAGAGAAGGAGATGCTCCTTGCAAAAGACATAGAAGATTCCTGAAACTGGGAAAGGTGCTTAGAAACCCGGAGAAGAGTGAAGAAGACATCTCCCTCACCCCCCACTGCCTCGGCATCTGTCACTATATTCAATACTTTCTATAGGGCTCTGGTCATTGGCTGAGCTGTCCTCTTTCAATTTAGTTGGATGGAATATTAGTCTGGAAATTTTACTTTCAATTAAACTCACTTGTTGAACTGCTTCCATCTTCAGAGGATCCCATTATGGTAATTATAGCCATTGCTACAAGGCATTATTTGCACTCATTTCAGCTTTTAGGCATTTCAGTTCAAATGTTTTATACTTTTACTAATTGGAGGTATGTATAGCCATCATTCACTGCAGACTTCCCATGAGCTGTTTTTAGAAACCCAAATCAAAGCAGCAGTTTTGGTGGTGGCCATTCCTGGTCTTTAGCCTAGTGTCTCTGGCCTTATGTGCTAATAAAAACAGCCAAAGACACAATGCTATACAAAGCAAGAAAACAACCCCCTTCTTTATAGGATCAAATGTTTGGAAACTGCAAACTGTCCTTTATATCGTGGTATCTCTTGGCAAACTAACTAAAGCCAAAGGCAATGGGAATTCCTTCCAAATTGCACAGATTTGTTCTTCTGCTAACTGTTGGCCATAATTATGGTATTTCAAGATGGCAGCCATAGCAGAGTTCAGTGGAAACTCTGTTTTGATGTCTACATTTCCCATGAAATGGAAATGGTTTCTTTCTTTTTTTTCTTTTTCTGTGTATGCAAGTATATGTGTATACATGTGATGTATATGTATATGATGTATGTATTTATGCACTCACATGTCACAACACAGATGAGATCAAAAGATAGCTTTCTGGAGTTGGTTTGCTCCTTCCACTGTGGGTTCTGGAAGTCAAGTATATTATCCTTTGAGTCGTCTTTAGCCAGAGTTCACGTTCTTTGTATTCATAACTCTATCTTCTTTAATTCTTGAGCAGCAGACAGGTAGCCTAGCTCATGTTTCCCAACAGACTCTCTTTCCCTCAGCTTGTGGACCAGGACTGTATTGTCTCCCATCACATGCCTACCTCAGAATAGGTGCTTGCATGATGAATGGATAGATGGATGAATGAATCCTCAAAGTACGACTTCTATTTCTCCATTTTAAAAAGTCAGTATTTTATTATATCACTATTGAACGATTGTGTTCATCTTAGAATAATAAACCCAGAACTTTTTCAAGAAGGTAGGGATGCTTTTACTGCATCTTTACTGACTGTTGCCTCATCCTCATCTCTGCATAGGGAATAACTTGTCATCATTTTGGAGCACATCTTTGCAGGCCTTTCTGTTGTATTTATGTACACAGCCACACAGAGAACTGCTGACTTATGAACAGATTGCTTTGCTGTATGTTTTCCGCACAGCAGTCTGTCGAACCTGATGACATATAGGAGCCCCTTTGTCCCTCTTTTAGCTGTTATAAACTATTATCATGCTAACTGAATTTGCCCCTTCTAATGTGAACCAAATGAAATTGTGTGTTTGTAGGTGTGCACACATATGTATGGAGACACCAGATACTAATCATGGGTACTATTTCTCAAGCAATGTTGATCTTGTGTTTTTGTGTCAGGTTTCCCATTGGCTTAGAATTTGCCAATTAGGTTATGCTGGCTGGCGAGAAAGCTGCAGGGATCCTCTTGTCTTGGTCTCCTAGCATTGGGATTAAAGTAGATACCACCATTTTTTTTTTTTTTTACAATGAGTTCTGATGATCAAACCTAAGTTGTTACATTTGTAAGGCAAGGGCTTATCAACTGAGGTATTTCCCCAGTCCCACAAACAAAATTTTTTATTTATATTTTTAATCATTCTATTTCCAGATACCTTCCTTTTTATAACTTGACCAGCTTGCCTCAGTGTACTTTATAGTAGCCATCCCACATTTCATCAAAATCAGCCAGCTGCTTTGGGGGTTATGCCAAAGAAACACACAGAATTAGGCAAATTCTGAGGCTTGCCAGAGAGACCAAATATCATTTGTCGTAAATCTAGGGCATTGGGCCCCAAGTATTCCATAACGGTGACCAGCAAATGAGTAACCCACGATAACTTCCTCTCCCCAGACCACGTATTTTCATCTGCATAGTGGGCTCAAGGAAGCTTTTGAAAGTATTAGGCAGAATAATTGAACTTCCGTAGTGTCACTGGGATTCCCATAAAGAGCATACCAGTAACTGTCCTTCCACTATGTACTGGAATGAGGAAAGGTACCCCAGCCCAGTGCTTAGTTGACACAAGTACCACCAACAGTCTACTATAAGCCCCGGCCTAGTCCCTCTATATTTTACTTCCTTTCCAAATATTTTGCCGTCATGTATAAAGAAGTTTGGTTTGGTTTGTTTAGTTTCGGCAAACCTATATTTTATTCTGGTTACTTTCATTTCCATCCTACCTTACATGTCTCCCGTCCTTGTCAGCTTCCCTTCCTTCCTGTGCCTCCGTTCTCACATTTATGTCCTTTTGTTTTGCTTGTAACCCACTCTGTGGAAATAGGTCTGTCTTTCTGTCTGAATAGCTACGAATTTCCAACTATCCACTGGAGCTTGGTGGACCCACTTTTGGGTACATGACTAAAGACAATGTCTGCTCTTTTCCTGGAATCTAGCAGTGGCCAATAGTTCAGCAGGGTAGGATATGGTCCTTGGCATCTCTCATGAATCCATGATTGACTGATGATAGGCCCAGTTTTGTAAGGGCCAGAGTAGGCAACCACAGTAGCTTTGTGATCATGATTGCAATGTCTGTGTCATTCCCAAATAACAGCATTCAAAACCCTTTCCTGTATCTTCTGGATTTCCTCTCTTTTCATGCCATCTTCTGCGACATTCTCTGAGCCTTAGAGGACAATGTTGTAATTCTACTGAGTACTCAACCATTATGTATTCTCAGCACCTTCTGAGACCAAGAATCTCTGTATTTATCACAGTTCATTACAAAGAGAAACTTCTCTAATTAAGGCCAAGCATAGCCTGCCCCCACTCCCCGTGTGTGTGTGTGTGTGTGTGTGTGTGTGTGTGTGTGTGTGTGTGTATGTATGTATGTATGCGTACCTAAAAGCAGTTTTGACTTCATATCACTTTAATTAAACAATTGTAGTAAAGTTCCCTGTGTAGCTTAAGACCCGAGTGGTATGGACCTTGTGTGAAGTCCAGTCAGGAAGTAGTTGGTTATCACCGTATCAGTCATGCCACTATTATACCACATGGGTACATCTTAACTGGCAGATTCATAGAGGTCACAGATGGTAAAAGAGCTGTCTTTTCTTTCTCAGCAGCTGGCAGAACACCCTTTCACAATACTATGAAGATATCCAACAGAAAGCAAGTTTCCACCTCACTTGCAGCTTGATTTCTCTTTATCTCATAACTGAGTTGTGTGATGTCTTCAGCAATGGTATTACCTAGTTCTGGTAAGCAGCCAGTAGCAATGTCAAGAGTTTCCTTAACAAGCAGCACATAGCGATGGATCTCACATCTGTCATGGTGCTTTTAACAACCTATTGCTTTTGTAAAGGAGCATTATCCAGTTATAGGTGACATATCCCTTTTAATTTTGTAAACTGTATTTTTAATTGACTTACAAAGTGGTAGGTTTCCATATGATTTTTGCATGCATTTGTTTTGGTTAATTTTCACCTCTCCTGCCTCTTCATTCCCCCACGTCCCACCCCTGTCTCCTTAAATCTTTCTAGTCTTGCTTTTCTCCCTTTCTACTTTCATATCACCTATGCTCTGCTAGTCTCCATCCATTACGTCATCCTTCTCCCATTTCTGGTTTCCATCGTCATTCCATATTAAGCCCACAAATGTAAAGATTCAAAGACAGGGCCCATATGTGCCTGGTATGGTAAAGGGCAAAATATCTAGCAAAATAATACCAAAAGTTTAAAGCCACACCCACTGGGAATATTTCACTTTGTGTTTCAAGTCTCTCCTCACCTGCTGATAGGTCATCTCATGAGTCTATGACAAGACTTGAGAGACCACCAAAGCCCAAGAGGTCTTGTTTCACAAGAGAATTTTCAGGTGTTCTAGACCTTGATGACACATCCCAAGCCCTTCAGAGAGCCACAAGAATGGCCCAGAGGAAATTCTAAACCACTATGAGTCATGGGTAGGCTTTTCTATCCTGAAACCTAAGCTATGGGGTATTCCCCCTCTATGTAGCTCAGGGCCACAAGGGTCACTGGCAGTTCTTCATATGGCTAAGGTAGGTTGCCTTGTCAGGAAAGGTTTGCCATGGCATGTAGCAGGACAACTCTGCCCTTAGTCTGTAGATGATGTGGTTGCAAGTGAGAGGTCATACTGAGGAGGACAGAAAGGTACATACATAGAAGCTGTAACTCTGTGATATCTGAGGGCTCTGTGTGCCTCCACTCCTGAACACCCCTTTGCCTGTGTGTTCCATGGGTTGAGCAGATTTCTATAGGAATGAGCCTGTACATTTCTCTGTATACAGATGCTGTGAACCCACAGCTAAATCTCTTTTATTCTTTGCTTCCTACCGATTTGGTACACTGAGAAACTTGCTATGCAATAGGCGCTCTACCGAGCCCTTTCCCTTTTTAATGGGACACATCTCTTATTCCATCACTTGGGGGCAGAGGCGGGAAGATGAATTCCAGACAAGCCTGGGTTACAGTGCAAAGCCCAGTCACAAAACATAACATTAGAGGTTTTGAATTACAGATAACTGGAAGAGATATACACATAACAGGAGCAAAGGGGATGGAGACGATATCATTGGCCAAGTGTACATGGCCATTTGATGCTATGAGTTAGAGATTGATGGGGTTCTTGCCGCTGTTAATAACTGACTTTCATGACGACATGTGTTCAAATCTCTTGTACGCCAAATTAGATCAATCCAACTTGTCTCCTCCCACCCCATATTTAATATTCTCAGCCCTTATACCATGTATATTCATAACTGGTAAGCTTTCCAAAGTAAATTAGCCTACCCTATGATTCCTAGGTCCTTCATGGGAAAAGCTTGTTGTAGGGAAGACTCAGACATAAATCCCTTGACCTCTTAAATTCAGCTAATAAAAACTTCTTTCTTCTGGGGACTTCCCTGAGGAATAGCATTTGGAGTACGCATGCGTGTATGCGCATACACACACACCAGAGCACAGGTTGAGCTTGGTTGACACCAGCTATTCTATTCTCCTTCTGTGAGTAGCTTGCCTCTCCATCAAAAATGTCCCAACGGAGAAGATCTCAAGTTCTAGATAGATTACACTTAAAGGCAGAGATTTTCATTTTCTCCCATGGATTTCCCTACTGCGGGGTCCCTGAAAGGAATTAGGAAGTAGAGGTTTTCAGGTTGACTGGGCCAGTGAGCACATTATTAATCTTTCATACTCAGTGGATGCTTACTTCCTACTGATGTTTGCATGCTGGAAGCATATCTGATGGCTTTGCTTAGTCCCCAACAAACATCTGAACTTCAGGTGGTTCACTTTGGTTTCACATAAGTAGTCCTCTGCCGTCTAGCTTCCAGCAGTGACTAACTTCTCCCTAATTTGTAAAACTTAAAGATTGAAAAGTTAGGGTTCCTTGTCCCCACCTCTTAAAAAAATGGGGGTGAGTGTTGCTATTCTTAATACGCTATTGCTTGTTCTTTCTAGCTTCACTATCCCTTCTTGTTTTCTTTCCTTTTGCTCTCTATATCCTAGACCTCCAATATATCTGAGTATGTATACTGAAAATATAAGAACCCAAAAAACATGGTCCTTTGTATTATTCGAGCAATTGTCCTATATATAACTGATGTCTGTCATTCTATAGCCCCTCCACAACCAAACCCACATAGATGTCATTCAATTTGTTCCATCCCTTGTTTTCTGCCAGCAATGCCTGGGTTATTCTGTAACTTGTCAATGACATGTTGAAGTTTTCTTTTATCCAAATTCTTGTTAGCAAAAACAACATACCTTCCTAATTCTTTTCCTTCCTATATGTAACAATTTCCTTCTAGAATGTACTATATTCAAAAATAATGGCAGAAGTAGAGCCATTGGATCAAAGGGTGTGAATGTTGTCACAGTGTATGTGTATTTTGTGTCTTAATTAGTGAACTTGTTTTCCTGAATAGGTATAGATTTATCAAGAAATACATTGAGAGCCACACACTAGTGGCACATGCCTTTAATCCTATCACTCTGATCTCTGAGTTCAAGATCAGTCTGGTCTACAGAGTTCTAGGAAATCCAGGGCTACACAGACACACTCTTTCTTGAAAAGTCAAAACACCAGAAACAAAAATCAAAACAAACAAAAATCCAAAAAAACACAGAGTTCCCTGTTTCCTTTCCCCTCAGCCTATCTTATTTATCTTATTACTAAATATTACTAATATCTTGCACTACAGTGGTATATTTGTTAAAATTTGTATGGCAGTATTAATATTGTATGAGTGATCAAAGGTTCATTACAGTGGGAGTTGTTACTGAGGTCCTGTGTGCCTATGGAGCCTGACCAATGCATAGTGTCGTAAAAACACCATCACTGGATTATAAGAAAAACTTTCATTGCCTTAGGAATTCCCTGTTCTTCAGGTATTCACCCCTTTTTCCCATTCCTGAACTCTTGGCAACCAGTGCTCCTTTTACTATCTCTATAGTTGTGTAGTTTTGAGACTATCACATGGTTGTTGCCACGTAACTGGTGTCCTTTTTAAACCTCGTCTTGCACATGACTCCTTTAATGTGTCCTTTGATGAGTTAAGAGTCAACTGCTATTTTGTAGTCTAGATGAGCTAGAGGTGGCCCATCCTTGTCTCCCTTCAAGGAGTGAAGCTAATAAACATCTATGTTAACATTTTCAGCTCATTTTGTAAATACTAAGGAGGCTAGTTGCCGAATCTTAGGTAAGATTATGATTAGTTTGAAGGTTCTGCCAGACTTTTATCCAAAGTACATGTGTCATTCCCACTAGCAAAGAATCAAGACTATGGTACATACTAGGGACGGAACTCTGATAAAGCACTCACCTAGAACTCTTGAAACCCTAGGTTTAACCTTTGAAGCAAATCAACAAAACAAAAGTTTACGCATCCAATGATGCAGACCTGTAATCCTATGCCCTAGAAAGGCTGACTAGCTGGATCACAGTTTCAAGTCCATCTTGGATACAGGAGTTTGCTGTAGCTCCAGGTTCCTGCCAATGTTTGGTGGTGTTGATGATCTAGACTTGGGCTAGATGGGTTGTGTACTGTCACATCCATGTTGTTTTCTGTTGTTTTCTTGGCAATAGATTTTCATGTTTTATTGCCTTCTGTATGTCATCAGTGAACTGTCTGTTCAGATCTCTCTCTTTTGCCTAACTTTTTAAAAATGTAAGTGTTCATTGTTTTTGTTCCTAAGTGTCAAGACGGTCTTTCTTGTAATATATATATATTTTACGTTTATTAAATTGTGTTTGTGCGTGTGTTCACACACGCATTGGCATGTGCATGCCATGGCATGTATGTAGAGTTGCGGAAGTTGAGCTTCTCCTTCCACGATGTGGGTTCCAGGACTCAAACTTCGTTGCTAGGCTTAGAAGCAATCAACTTTACCTACTGAGCCAGCTTGCTGGCCTTTTACATTTTAATATGCATTTGTAGTTTCAATATAAGTATACTAAGAAATGAGTATACAAGTTGTGTGAATTGATGGGGTTCATTTTCATTTTTGATCCATATGTAGGGTACCTGGAGGTACAGCAGCCATGTTCAACCTATGCGGTGATGATAAACCATGCAACTAGAAACCAGAATGGAAGAACAGTAGAAGCTGAATCCTTGACTGAATTGTTGATGGGATAGTCCATCATCCCAGGACTGAGACCACCTCCAGATTTCTTGTTTGGTGAAACAATTCCTGAGTGTTTACATTCCTTTATGTTGAGCTGTCTCTTACTTGTAGCTGCAAAGCATTTCTAATAGATATTCAGATTATCTACACAGTGTGGGGCAGCCAGAGCTCCAGGGGAATACTCTATGTGACCATAGATAAGTCTTTTAACTTCTCCATGAATTCCTTTGCTCATCTGTGTAATGGTCAGTAAATATAAATTGAATGCTGAATGAGGGACAGTGGCACTATTGAAGTCATGATTGTCAATCTTATTAACCAACTAAATACTTACAAAAAGGTTGGAACACTGCCTGACACACAGTAAGCAGCTGTGGTTGGGTTTGGCAAATGGAATGGGAAGAAAAGCAGTCATGTTTATAGGCTTTCTTTTACATCTTGATCCATCCTCAAGCCTCTGTGGTCTTTAAGCAGAACCTTGATCCCTTCACTACTGGGGCTCATGGAGCATAAAATGCCCCCCAAACTGTCTCAAAACACCCACACCAGTAGTTTCTTTTTGACACAAAAGACTTGTTAGAGAATGCTGGCTTGTGCAAAAGAGGGGTCTGTTACCACCAAATCATGTCAGTGGATGACCAAAATACCCAAAGCAATTCATGCAAATAGATTCAAGTCTCTCTGGCCAAGCCTTCTGGAAGGCTCTAGAATTTTTGAAGCTCATTTTGGAAAGGGTCTTTCCATTTGGTGGCCTTTTCTTTTGCATCTCCTCCCATCTTTCTCATCAGAGGGGGGGAGGGGGAGGATCAATGCTTGGGCTCTCTGCCCTTTCTGTGTAGTGAGGGACCAGGCTGCTCGGCATGTGTGAAGGAGCAGGTGTGATTTAGAATGTTACTTTCTGTTATCCCAATGGCCACTGGAAGTTTAGAGAGGTTACTTGAAGTTGACCAACAAGTAGGCATTATTTCAAAATAGTTCTTCAGCATGGGATTACAGGACCAACTAGCAGTGTACCCATTTAAATACACACACACACAGAGAGAGAGAGAGAGAGAGAGAGAGAGAGAGAGAGAGAGAGAGAACAAACAAACCTCCCTTTTGGAAAGTTCTGGCTGAATGTGTGCCCTTCCGACTCACTTTTTATCTTTTCTGTCATAAACACTGTCCAGAAAAGGGGGCCTTGTCTTCCAACCAAGTTCCTACCCAACCTTCCTGCTTCTGTCTGACCTATCTTCCTCCTTCAGCAGCCAGGATCCTTTAAAACTGAGCACCAAAAGATGGGGCTTCTCCAGCCACAAGTGTCCTCTGAAATGCTATCTTACTTAGAATAAAATCACTAGATTTATACAGTGTCTCCTGCATGGGTGGTGGCTTATTTTTTTTCTGCCACTTTACTGCTTGTTCACACCACTCTCTGCCTGGCCTTCTTATGTCACAGATTCCCTGAGTACACTCTGCCCTCAGTCTTTCCATGAAGTAACTCCCTTTTCTAGAACATTCTTTCCTACATAACTATCTGCTTCTGTCCTCACTGTATTCTGATCTGTATTTCAATGTCAATTTCCAGACAGGCATTCTCTGCCCATCCTCTAAAATGTATTCTCCGTCTTTGCTGTCATCTGTATACCCTAAGTCATTGACCTTATCATAGACTAAATCTGCTAGCATTTTTCACCATGATACAAGCCTAGTGATGAAGGAGCCATTGTTTCATTGTCGGAATAGCTACAGAATCCAGGTCCTTCTGCATTGGGTGCTTTACTAAGTCAAGAGGCTCAATAAAACATTTTGACCAAGTTTTAAGCATGATGTTTGTTGAGAACCTTTGAAATCTGCCTTGAGACTACTACTTAAAGAGCTGTGGATATGTTCTGAACACAGGGACCAGAGATGGAGCAATGGTTGGAAATGAGTACATTGGTGATGCTGTATAGGTGATTGAATGAACCTTACACTGATTAGTTAATCTCCCTTCCTCTCTTCCTAGGTATCTTTGAGCAGTTTTACTCTAAACAACATTCTCCTCTATGGTGGTTTAGAATGGCTTGGCATTTATGGGCTTCCTATTGGAACACAGGAGTTCTGTCTTTTCCTTAAAGTATGTGCAGACTAGTGACTGTTGCATGCAGCTCCTGCCTTGTGTTCTTGGAATACAAACTCTAGGGGAGCATGGTGACAGTGAAGCTGAAGAGCCGTTCTTGACCTAGCTATGGCCTCAGATTAGCTTCCAGTCAGCGATGGCCATCTTGGCTGTTTAACCTTTGGCATTTTTGGATGACCACAATCTAAGTGACGTGTGAGTGCAAGGGCATGGGAAACCCCCGGTGAGAACCACCCCACCAAGTCCTTCCCAAATTCCTGACCATAAAATATTACAAGCAGTACTAAATGACTGGTGTTTTAAGACACCAAGTTCTGCAATAATATGTACTCAGCAAATGCAGACCCCCACTGTATTTCTCCTGCACACTAGGCAACCCAGCCAGTGACTTTCAGTATTAGGCACATGGAGTTTCTCACCTTTATGTTAGGAGTACTCATGTAGATGTTGCTGTTGATCAGTCTGAAAGTAAATTTTGTTTAAATGCAGCAGGCTTCACAGCCCCTACTATATTTCTTCCATCCTAGATGCCATCCAAGGTGTAACTCTCCATTAATTTATGCTTACCAAGAGAGTAACAAATCTTTCCAGTGAAACTACAGCATGCCTCTGATTGTAGGGTACTTATCCTTTCAAAAGATACTTGTCTGAAAACTTCTGATTACAAGGTTGATGAGCACAGAGCCAAGGCTAACCCCAGATGAAAAATAAAAGCTTGAAGACCCGAGTTTGTGATAAATGGAGAGATCAGAGGAAATACGACTTTGTATCAGCGTCTCTGATCTGTTGCCCCGTTGCACACAGTGTAACACTGAGCTATAACACTGCTTATGATCTGGGGCAGAAAGTGGTCTCCTTGGACCACTGGCAACTGGAAAGAGGCAAATGACATTGCTTCATGGCTGGTTAGCAGAACTGTGCTCTGTAAGAAGGTTGAGGTCCTATCCCTAAATCAGGTTGCGTTGAGCTGTTGTTCGCAAGAACTTTTCTGTGGCAATAATGAGCAATCAAGTCCCATTTCCTTTGGGTTCTCGCGACATTCCTTTTCTAGGACATGAACTGACATTTCCCTCCGAGGTGCCCATCAGAGTACAGCGGAGACTCTGGCCACATCTTGTGGAGCAGAAACATATGCACCCAAATCCTAGATGCTCAGTGCAGCACAGTACTTAGCCTACCCTCAAGGGTCTTTACTATGTTGACTCTCCAGCAAAAGTTATCCCCCTGGGACCAGAGATATTAAGTCTTGCCCAAATCAACTGCTTAATTATGAGAATTTACTTCATTGGAGAACAGCTTTCTCCCACAGTACTGTGCTACTGGGCATGCTCCCAAGACTGGGAAGACTGTCCTTCAGAGCAGCCTGAACTGTCTTCTATATAGCATCTCCTCGTGCCAGACAATATATGCTTTCCAGCAATACTGGCAAAATAGAAATCCATAAAGGCTCAGCACAGGTGGGATATTCCAGATCCTTTTTCCTGCACAAAAATGGCATCAGCTCCCTGAAGCAGTGTGGATGGTGGCTTCTCTGGGTCATGCCCAACCTCCTGACTGTGTCTGCAGCTCTGGGGGCAGACTGCATGTCAGCCTTATCCCCACAACTTACAGATTGAATGCCTGGGCACATTTCTCAGCTTTTCTCCATTACAACATTAAATAACTGTAGGATCTACCCCATCCCCAAAGTGTCATTAGGAAGGGTGCTTGCTTAGATTGCGTATCGGGTACTCAGTGATATTATTTGAAAGGCACTTGCCCAGTGTCTTCACCAACCATCTCCTGTAGCCTGCAATCTTCATCACAGCCCTTTTTGTGTTATCAGACAGTTTTACAAATGAGGAAATGTGCGGAGGTTCTTGCCCATAGCTCTGTGACTGGTGTATGACAGAACCTAGCTTTATCTGACCTCATTAAAACCGACTTCTTTTGTGTCCATGAACTAGATGCTAAGGAAGCATTGTGTTCTTCTGGTGCAGGAATTTTCTTCTTTACCCCATGTAATAGCTGCATTTACTTATGAGGTACAGGGTGATGATTTGGGATCTGTGTTCATTGCCCAACAATCAACTCTGGGTATCATCCATCACTTCAAACGTGTCATTTCTCAGTAATGTGAACATTCCAAATCCTTTCTCCCAGCTATGTTGTACCACAGTGGAATGCTGTGACCCGTGTTTACCCTTTGGTGTCACACTGTGCCAAAACTTGCAACTTATTTCTCCTGATAAACAACAGGTTCGTGATTACCATGGAACACTTCACCCACATAAAAGATAAGCTCGTGCCATTTGTAGCAACATTGATGAAGTTGGGGGTCAAAATGTTAAGTGAAATTAGTCAGACACAGGAAGACAAGCATTCTGTCTCCCTCACATGTGGACTCAGACATAGGAAAAGAGAGGCTACTAGAGGCAGGGCAGAGTAGAGAATGGAGACGGAAGGGACGAGATGAGTATTCTAAGGAATACACTTTCTATTTGTTCTTTATATGAAATCTTCATTCATGGCAAAATGATCCTGCTACCATTGTGTTTGTAAACTGTTGTTAGTACATTTCACATGTTTGGTCATTCCATGCCTCCTTTTTTGGATTCTTCCAGATGACCAGTTCTTGTCACTACAAATTGTCCATTTATATAATGAACCAAATGCAAGGGTCCAGGCAAACTCTTAGATCCAATTCTTATCCCTTTCATTCTCCAAACCAAGGAGTGTGTCAGATGTGGTTGCCTTTATCTTGAGCATCCTGGCTTGTAGAATCTCCCACTAATCTTGTTGCTACATTCATAGATGCTTTCTAGCATAGAAGGCACAGGAAATCAAGCATTTCTGGCCAATGCTTTGGCCTTTGGGACCACACATAGCACAAGACTCAGCAACAGGTCAAGCTTATCCTATATTAGGTAGTGTAGTGAAAGGCTGGTGCTCCTCACCATGGAGAGTAGAGCGGAATTCCACTATGATAGGTCGCTGAAATAATCTTACCCAGGCATGAATCTCATAAGAAAACCTAGGAGGTTAATTCATTGCCTCAGATTGACAGGGGATGACATGTTCAAAACTTTAGCCATATCCTTTGCTTTCAAACACTACTGTCATGACATGCAAAGACATGTCAGGGCAAGGATGAGAAGGTTTAATTACCAAGACTGAAGGTCTACTTTGTGCCAAGCACTGGGTGGGATTCTTCACTTACAAAAAAACTGGGAATTGTATGAGTTAGTTTTCATCAGTCTGATAAATTCCTAAAAGGAACAATGTTCAAGGTGGAAAGACTAATTTTTGGCTTTGCAGCTTTTGGTCCATAGTTGGCTGGCTTTGTCGACATGGTCTAGTGTTCCCGCAGAACATCATCACAGCAAAAGCATGTGTCTTAGTCAGGGTTTCTATTCCTACAGAAACATAGTAACCAAGAAGCAAGTTAGGGAAGAAAGGGTTTATTCGGCTTACACTTCCACATTGCTGTTCATCACCAAAGGAAATCAGGACTGGAACTCAAGCAGGTCAGGAAGCAGGAGCTGATGCAGAGGCCATGGAGGGATGTTTCTTACTGGCTTGCTTCTCCTGGCTTGCTCAGATTGCTCTCATATAGAACCCAAGACTACCAGCCCAGGGATGGTACTACCTACAAGGGGCCCTCCCATACTTGATCACTAATTGAGAAAATGTCTTACACCTAGATCTCATGGAGGCATTTTCTCAACTGAAGCTCCTTTCTCTGTGATAACTCCAGCTTGTGTCAAGTTGACACACAAAACCAGCCAGTACAGCATGTTATAGAGGAAATTGCCCACTCCACAATGTCTAGGAACTAGAAAGAGAATGTCTGTAATAACTGACTTCCCCCTTTGTTTCACTGGGGCTCCCTGGCCATGGGATGGTGCCTCTCCAATTCAGGGATGGGCTTCCCTTCTTTATGAATGGTGTCTAGAAATAACCTCACAAACAAATGCAGTTGTGTGCCTTACTAACCTTCCTGTGTATCTTAAACCAATCAAGTTAGGATCAAATGAATCCTCCAGAGATGATGATGATGATGATGATGATGATGATGATGATGATGTGTGTGTGCGCTATGGTTAACATCTTACGTATTTCTACAGCACTTAGAATCCACTGTGCTTGAATTTGGCTCCTTCAGTGTTCCTGCAGTCTTACAGAATGGCTCAGCATCCGGTACACAATACTGAATGTTACATGTCCAGTTGAAAGAATGTTTTCTCTGCAGTACGGGTGGAGTCTTCTATAAATATCCATCATATTTGGCCTGATGAAGATTTTCTGGTGAAGGAAAGTGTTCTTTTATTGCTGTGATACTCAAACCCACATCAGGGTGCAAGGTTGTTCTCTCTCTCTCTCTCTCTCTCTCTCTCTCTCTCT
>JADRCH010000060.1:908995-923661 GCA_019843965.1 Rhynchomys soricoides
TCTCTCTCTCTCTCTCTCTCTCTCTCTCTCTCTCTCTCTCTCTCTCCTGGGTTTGGGTTTGGGAGTGGGAATACCATCAGTTTCTTAGAATATCATCGTTTACAGTTTGTCCTCAGAAGGAGAAAAGGCAACATCCAGGTGGGTGAAAAGTCATGGCCAGGAGGCAGACTTTGTGCCAGTGTGTCCCTCCATGTGACCCAAATAAGAAGAAAATGCCAGGAACTCTAAACAGACAGCTGGGACCAAGAGAAAACAGCTAGATGTTTGCTTGAGGAAGATTCATTCACATGAATGAGGAGAGATGCTGTTATGACTCTGTCTCTTCCCTATCACATTCATGTGATACTTATTCCAAGGCCTCCTGTCACTGTCTCGAATTCTGTAGATACTGTCCCAGAGAGCCATGAACTGGTGGCTCACATATGACAGGAATTTATTTCTTACAATTATAACTTTGATCAAGGCAGGCTCAAAGTCTGCCTGTCTCGTTTTCTCTTACACAGATGACCATCTAATTTTGTGTTCTCAGTCCTTAGCAGAAGGGCTAAGGCGTGTCTTTTGTAAAGATACATATCCTTTTCACAAGGGTCTCAGTTTCATGTTCTAATCACCTGTGTTGACTTGAAGTGAGAAATGCTCCCAGGCACCGCTCCACCCTCATAGACTCAGGTATTTCTAGGTTGGCACTGTTGTGGAACCTTTAGGAAACACAGCCTTGATAGATGGAAGTATGTTACAAGCCATGGGGGTTGTGAAAGTTCGTAACTTGCAGTTTGCTTTCTTGGCTTCATGGGTGTGGATAAAGATGTGATCTTTCTGTTTCCTGCTCCCTGCCATTGTGAAATCCCTGTCTGGAACTGTAATCCCAAATGACAATCCCTTTTGTAAGCTGCTTTTGGTTATGATGTCTTATCACAGTGACAACAACAATAAAAAGCAATGAAAAGAGCTTCTATCGTGGTTCAAATCTGACATGTAGCCACCCTTCCAACAATAGGCTCATGTTTAAATGCTGGTCCCCATCCAAGAGTTCAACCTTAGCAGACAGATCATTCAGATCACTGGAGCCTTAACAGGTGGTACCCATCTGAAGAAGTTGGTCAGTAGGGATGGACCTTTGAACATAGTCACCAGGCCCCTGTTTCCCTCTTTGCTTCCTGATCTGACAAAAGCGGTTCACACCATGAATACCACCTGCCACTGTGCCTTTTTCTCTTTTAAAGGTGGAGATCCTTTAAAACCATGAGCCAACAATAAATATATCCCCTCCCCCAGGCTACTCTGCAGGTACTCTTGTCATAGTAACACAGCAGTAATTAACACACCACCCCAGCATGCTCCACCACTACTATACACATACCCTGCCCCCTCTAATCACAGGACGACAGAGGTCAGAATTGCAACCTGTGGATATAGAGACATAGCATTCAGTCCTTAGCTTATTTTTGTTGTTCAGGGGTACAAGAATTGTTCTGCCTTCCTAATGTTTGCAAAATGGAGTTAGGATATTTTAATACACTATTATACAAGTAAAATGAAAGAACAGAGGAGCTAAAAATGCTGGAATAGGAGTAACCAGCGACTGAACATGCATTCCTACAAGACCTAGGGTACCACTGATATAGGCTTGAACTATAAAGGAGGTTTCACCAAATTGAAAGCACTGTTCAGGGCTAGGGTGGGTCTTCCCGGGAGCCTAGGGGAAGGATCAAGTCCAAAGTTAGATTCATCCCACAGTGTGGGAGGTGTCAGAGGCTATAAGCCTGAGATCCCACACAAGTTACTACAGGCAACTACAGGATGCTTGTCAGTTATGAACATTCAGAATGCCTATGGTCCCATTTTACCAATGAGACAAGGATCCTGAGTAACATGCTTATTCAAGATCTGTGTGTAAGCATTCACTGTGCCAAGTCCAGCAACCCAACGGAGTCACCGGAGCAGCCTAGATTCTCACTTTTGTTCCATTATTAAATAGCTTAAGGATCCCATGAATCCTAATTTCTCACTTGTAAAATGGATATTTTTAAATCACTTACCATATTTAATGGTAATTGTATATATTTATCAGTGTGGTGAGGCATCTCAATACATGCATACATACAGCAATTTGGGTCAGGCAAATGGTCTGTCAATCATCTCAAAAACATCTTTGTACATGGCAAGGATTTCAACCTGGCTCTCTTGTGATATGTTCTAACTCCTGTTTACCCTACACTGCTGCAAAATGCTGGAAGTTGTTTTTCCTGTCCACCCACACCAAGGGCTTTCTGATGGTTAAAGACATGCATACAAACCCCTGAGCACACGTGCCTGACACATTAATCCACCGTGCATGTTAGCTACTGAGATTATTATTAGCCCAGCAGGACAGGGAGGAGTGTTGGGGGGTCCCTGGGGTGTGATCACTCCTGTTTACTCTTTGGATGGTGCCTGTCTGGCCAGTGATCATGAGTTTGTTTTTCTGGTACGGAGGTTGCCTTGGTGTTCTGGAGTGACCCCACAGGGCTGACTGAGCTCATTATACAAAGCTGTGTGCTGGGTCCTGTCCAGCTCCATCCAGCCCCGCCTCTTTGCCTGCTAAGCCTGTGTGCCCATGAGCCACAGGACTGTCCCTGGCTAGCATTGTTTTCACTCTGGAAAAGCGTGACCTTTATTTAAAACCATCCATAAGTCTTCTGGCAAATCCATTCCTCCTTGATAAAGTTTCTTCCCCCCTTCTGGGAGATTGGAGAGAAATGGACTTAGGTCCTCAGTGCCTCCAAGACAATTCTTTTACCCTCTCCACTTTCTCTTTCTTACAAACCTTGCACTCCAGTGTGCTGTTCCAGAATGAGCCAAATGTTAAAGGACATGAGCATGTTGGGGGAAAAGATTGGTGGTGCTAACCAGCCCGAGTTCATCCTTGCTATGTTCTTTACATGGAGAGCAAGAAGGACCCTGGAAATGGCGCATATGAGCTTAAGGTTTCTAACCGTGGCCACACCTGCAACATACTGGTAATATAGGTTATAGCACATGTGACTGTGCTATTTGCTTTCCTGTCACCTTGATATTCCTTGGTGCCTGGGAAGAAGGAATCTCAGTTGAGGAGTTGCCTACATCAGATTGGCCAGTAGGCATGTCTGTGAGGCTTTTTCATGATTGCTAATTGATGGAGGATGGCTTAGCCCACTGTAGGTGGCATCACTCCTGGACATGTGGTCCTGGCTTGTATCAGAAGGGAAGCTAAGCATTAGCCTGGGAGTAAGCCAGTAAAGAGGGTTCTTCCATGGTCTGTGTCTCTGCTCCTGCTTGAGTTCCTGCCCTGAGTTTCCTTAATGAAGGGACTGTTGCAAACATGTAAACCAAATCAACCCCCTCTTTCTTCTCTGTTCCCATTGATCATGGTGTTTATCACATCAATAGGAAAAAACACTAGAACAGTGACATATAAGAACACACAGTGCCATTGTGAGGATTCAATACTCTTAGTTATCCACAGAAAAAGTTTAGCTTGCTACCTCGAACATTGTTGTTTGCAGAGATCCTTGTATCTTCTGAGCCTCAGTTTTCTGGTATGCATACTGTCTGCATTATATAAGCATAGTGTGCAGAGCTCTTGCTCAGTAATGACTCAACTGAGTAGTTACAACCATGCTAACTAACCCATAACCCCAAGACATGTCTTGCCTGACCATAGCCTGGAGTTGGACACAGAAACAGGAGCATAGCTGCCTACTGTATGTGGCACAGAATGTGTCAAGCTCCTGGAGGCACCCAGGCAGCCTTCGCTACATTCTTCCTATCAGAATTTCCTCTCACAAGTCCAAGTCACCTTAAGATGCATAAAGGCCTAGCCTTTAAGCAGGGCCATGTCTGTCAGTTCCATATCTCCAGCTAAGTGGACTTGCAGACTTTCCTCTCCTCTGGATGTCTGTGTCATTCATACAAGGAACAAGTTTTCTTTGGAAAGGAGCTTCTTCCGGCTTTCTTCCAGGTTGGAAGTGTCCTCTACTTCTTATTGGCCAAAGCATGGACCCAGGCAGCTCAAGAGCAATCTGCAGCAGAGGTCCTTGGATGGAAGTAGAAACATACTCTGCACATTGGAACTGGGTCTTGATTCTGCTCTGAGAAGTGGCCTGAATTTCTAAGATCTCATGCTAATGGTTTTCTCTGGAGGCCCAGCTCTGTTCTCATCAGTCTTGGCATGTGCCCTACCAGCATCTTTTTTCCCCATCTGAAGAGCATGGATGATGCTTCTCCTGGTAAGGTTTATGAACAGAATTCCTGCTTGTGTTCAACATGCTGAATCCCAGAGCCTAGACTAGGGCCTGGACTGTGGTGATTGACTGGCAAACACTTGTTTTGGAAGAGATACTGAAGTCTTTGGAGTTCCTGGCACAATCTTCTTGGATAGTTGCCCGTGCCCAGTTCTAAACCAGGATCTAACTAATTACAACCCCTCCACCTGCGCTTGCATTAAAGTTTTATTGGAACATGGCGGTGTCCATAGTTTTATATGATGTCATAGGGCTCCTTTGCTCCTGCACTGGTAAAGTTTAATAGTCATGAGAGAAATATTGCCATGAATAAAATAAAATAAAAAAGACTATGTGGCACTTGGTTATGAAACTTGGGCTTCAGTTTTGAATATCAAGGCCACCTTGTCTGACAGTGATCGTGGATTTTGTTTTTCCATGTGCAGGTGCTTAGGTCAATTATAAGTCAGAAACCAACAGTGAGCTTGTCACCTCGAGGTGCATATTTCCCATGTTTTCTCCATGATAGAGTTTTGGAGTCACGTTATCTCATCCTTTTAGCTTTTCCCTGGTCAGACCAATTGCTGTGCTCCTCTGTTCTCCCTTGTAAGGTCTTACTTTCATTTCTGTCTAAAAAGAAACTGAATCCACCTGTTAACTGCTGGCCTTTTCTTTAGGGACTGACCATATGCCCTATAAGAGGTTTAGGGCCAAGGAACTAAAATGGATGTAACCCAATAGAGTCTATTTTATAGATTCAAAGACTGGGATGCCGGGAAGTACAGGACAGAATCCATGAAAGAATAGGGAATGGATAGCTTGCTCTTCTTTCCCAGCATCCCAAATGGCATGCTCTTAAACACCTTGGTCTTCTTGGAGTCAACTTTCCAGTCATTAAAATGGTTACAACAATGTCCACCAATCTGGTTGTCACTGGGGCTGAGGTGTGAGATATCTATTGCCCAGAGCACAGTGGAGTTGTTAAATAACATTTATAATCTTTATTTGGATGTGAGCTGTTTAAAGCTCTCTGCTATGTGTTCTCACTTTTTCTAATGGTCAGTAGCCACCATTAAAGAGCTAGTTAGATGGGACCTTGTTTTTTGACCTTCTGAGGGACATCTTCCTAGGCTAAGCAGCATCTGTAAAGTACCCTGAGATCTAGTCCGGAAGGCTGCTTGTCCTGGTGCTAGGCAAGCAATATGGGTCACAACCATGGCACAGCATGGCTATCAGATAGTTTTCTTTCTTTCTTTTTTTTTTCTACCCAGAGTAGAACCTTTCAAGTTCCTTGACCTCTAGTACAAGACCACACAGGGATAGCTATAGCCTACAGAACTCACTGAGAACACCATATCTGAGACTCAGGACAGGAGACAAGCTCAAGACTTGGCTTGGTTAGCCAGGTAAGATTTTCAGGTGATCAGTCAGGTTTCTCTTGTCTCATTTGTTGGCACACTGTAAGTGATCTTTAAGTGTTTCTGAGGGGTAAAGGCTGGCTTACTCTGAGCACACTTTTGTAGTTAGGCCGATAGCTTCCAACGGGAGGTCCTTGAGAATAGGATCCCTTGTGCTTCTGCATTGGCCATGGAACTTCAGAGGTCCTGAACCTGTGAGCAAGAACACTGTTTTTTTGGGTTTGGTTTTTTGTTGTTGTTGTTGTTAGTTTGTTTTTCTATTCCTAGCAGACATGAGTGACTGCACTGGATTCTAGTCCCACAGGACTTTTATGGCTGGTGTTTGTGAGTGGTTGCTTCCTAGAAAACAATATCTTTACTCTTGCCCTCTTAGAGTTGTACAGGGAGAGAGAATCAGTACTCCAGTTTACATGCAGCCAGAGTTCTGAGGTGAAGTGACTCACTTAGAGCCACCCAGAAAAGAGCAGCTTGGCTGTCCTCCCAGGCCCTCTCCTTCTGATCATCCAAATATGGAAGAAGCACATGGTGACACAGAGCCTCATGCTTCTCCTGGGTCTTCTGAGGCAGAAAGCTTCCAGGGACACTTTGGAATGAAGGAAATAGAGTCCAAGAGGCCTCTGTCAGGGACCCCTAGGCGAATCTTCCCAAGAATCCTGGTGGAATGTTGCCATTCTCTCTCTGAAAGGGGTGGGTCTTGGAATACTGTCCAGGCCACTGTGAACACAGCAGATGAAATGTCCTCCCAGCCTGCAGGGTCCACCTTTTCCCAGGCTGTCCTCCTCTGGAAGCCTGCCCCTTTCTTTGATAGTCACTTGGACTGAACTTGATGCCCCCTTTAGTTTTCTCTATACACATGAACAGAATGTCATTTCTTCCTTCAAGAGTGACATAGAGCATCAATAAGAGGGGAGGCCCTTGGCTCTGTGAAGGATCAATGTCCCTGTATAGGGGACTGCTAGGGCTGTGAGGCAGGAATGGGTGGGTGGGGGATCACCGTCATAGGAGCGGGGGGGAGGGAGGGGGGAGAGGAGATGGGATAAGGGGTTTGCAGGGGGGAAACTGGGAAGGGGGATAACATTTGAAATGTAAACTAACCAATGGAAAAAATTTAAGAGTGACATATAATCACTAAAGAATATTCAAATAAGCAAAATTACCCTCCGTTTCCCCTGCCTTCTCCTCCTCGCTTCCCTTCTCCCTTCTCTTCTCCCTCCCCCTCACCTTCCTCTCCTCTCCTCCCACCTTTTATATTTTTGCCTTTATTCTCTTCTTTCTCTCCCTTCTCCTCTCCTTCCCTCCCTTTCTTCTTCCTTCCTTTTTCCTTTCCTCTTTCTTTAAAACAGTCTTGTTAAATATTTTACATATCTATGCAAGTGTGCATTTATTTAAATAGCACCTGCACACCTGCTCTTGGTTCACCACCAGCTTGGTTCTGATGATCTACACGATGACACAAGATGGGCGAGCTCTGCCCTGCTGTGGTGGACACAGATCTGAGTCAACTTTCAGATGAAACATGAGGAGATAACTAACTTATGTATAAGTAGAACAAAGATAAGCAGTGAAGCGAAAGAGAATTAAAGGGGAACCGATCCATTTGGCATGGGATTCAACCAAGTCTATTTCTGGGGACAAGAGAGCCAAGCCAAGGCTTGAAGAAGCTGGACTTGCTGCAGGGAAATGGGATGTTTTATTTTTAAAGCACTGTGGCTTCTGAGTGGAGAGTGGTTTATAGAAGGAACAAGGTGACAGTGTGTGCCTTGGGACTGGGGATACTCAAACAGAGATTTGCTCAGGAGAGTGGAAGCCCAGAAATCCAAGGGCTTTGGTGCAATGTGGCAGAGAAAATGAGATAATCTACAGAGATGACCATTGGCTTCTAGAAAGATCTCCAAGGCATGACCTGTCTTTAGAGAAGTCCTCATAGCCAGCAGCATCAGGAACTTAAAAGTTAGTGAAGCTGATACCAGAATTCGGAGATTGGAGATGGTGAGCCATGAGCTGTTATTTTGAGTCCTAGGGAAGTCTGGAGATCAGAACAGGAAGACAGGCTACCTAAAATTCTAGCTAAAGCATGATGGGAAGAAAACTGATTTCTCAAGACCCAAGTCCTTGTCTGTCTTCCAGATTGTTCCTATCCATGGCTTTGATCCTTGTATGCCCTCTCTTGTCTGCAATAAAGTCCTTGGAGCATTCCTTTGTCAGGCCTGACTTCTGTCAAATGTCCCCTGATTGCTTCTTCTGTACTTCTGCTCAGTGTCTTATAGCCTCAGACAGTGAAGGTCTTCTCAGATTTCCTCTCTTGCAGTCTCCTGATCCTGCCTCTCTGCTCTTTTCAGTCCCTATTAGAGCTTGGAAGAAACCCCTTTTGGACTGTACTCTTACATGTCCAAGCTATGAATAGAATGTATCCAAAATGACTGTTTCTCATTTCTCTCCCATTCCTATCCTGGTCCAGCCACATTACTCTTGGCTAGATTATTATCACAGCCATTGGATTCTTTTCCTGTTTCTGCCTTACCTTTCAGTTGTTATTCTTAAGGCAGGCTAGGCAATCCTCCAATGGAAGCCATTCTACAAGACCCCAATAGCTTCTCAAACCCTAAGATTCTCACGTTTTACAGAGTAAAGACAATGGGCCTTCAATAGTCCATAATATCCAAGGACTCTGGCTCACCACCTCCCTGACTCCATCCTGCTCTCTCTCCTCTAACTACAACTCAGGATGGAATTCTGCCCCAGGCTCTTTGTAAATGATGACTCCTCTCTACTTTTATTGCCCTGTCCCTCCTTTGGCCCAGATAACAATATTGCTGTGATAACAGTCAAACTCCCCAGCATCTGATGATGCCTGAGAGTCCTCTGGCTAGCTTTGCTGTCCTCCAGTGAACTTGGTACTTTTCAATGTGCCTCACATGTTTGAGATACTCTGCCCATTTCTTCTGCTCACTGTACAATAGCCTCTAGAAAACAGAGATTTTGCTTCTCTGTCAGGGAGAAGTGCACATAAGAGATGCCCTCCACAGCTATTCAGGAAAGAATATCCGGTAGCCTTAGATCTGAAGAAGCCTGCCCAGAAGAGATGCATTTATATCTGGCATAACGCTTTGGTCCTGTACCCCAGGATACACCACTTCCTTTTTTTGGAGGGGTTGGCAAAAGGGTGCTCCTTATTCTCTTCTGATGTCTGCCAGAATGTCTCAGGGACACTTTATCCTCAGACTCTATTTTACTGCGGGAAACAATTTTGTCTCATCTGAAAGCCATAGAGTGGCAGGTCAGTCACAAGGGGGATGTTGTTTTAAAGTGTGGAAGAGCCTGGTATGAGGCTCCCTGCCAGGACAGCCTCTTCTCTGAGGAAAACACCAATATGAGCTAGGACCAATGATCATCTTTATCAGAGAAGGAAGAGCTGGTCAGTGTCTTAGTCATTCTCTCCTCTAGCTCCTGGCACAACTCGATCTGCCTGCTGCCCACTGGATTCCCTTCCTGCCCAGCTTGGGATATGCTGGCTTTTTCCTGCCTGGCCTGGGCTTTGCCACCGCCAATGCCCCTCTTTTGCTCTGTGTGTAATGTGTAGAATTGCTTTTCCCGTCTTAGATAGCGTTTGTGACTAAACCTTGATGGAAACAACTTAAAGGAGAAAGAATTTATTTCAGTGTATGGTTTCAGAAGCGTTAGTCTATCACAAAGGGCAGGTGGAGGAGAACAGCTTAAATCAAGCAGATGAGATGTGGAGAAAGGTAAAAGCCGACACTGCTGGCTTCGTCTTTTTTCCTATTCCTCCTTCCCCATTCCCCCAGGCAGTTGCATAGGATACCCACATTTGGAGTCTTCCCCTTCACTTAATTTTCTATGACCCTTAGACATTCCCAGAATGTGGTCAGCCTCCCAGGGATTGTAAATGCAGCCAAGATAATAATGATTAACTGTTAAACTTCTGACGGTAAGGTCAAATCCTAACCTTCAGAACTTGTGAATGTGACTTTTGTAGATGCTAAGTTCAGCAGCTGGGGTTGCACTGGAGAGTACATATGGGGAGAAGGCCATAGGACCAGGGAGGCAGGAATGTAGTTGATGCCATGGACTGCAGGATCCAGCAGGTATGAGGAAGAGTGTTCCCTGTGGATTCGGAGGAACAGCGCTCTGCTCGTACATTGCTTTCAGAGTACATCTCTGTTGTCTAAAGTCACCCAGATGTCAGCACTTCATGATAGCAGTCACAAGACACCACTTTCTCCTAATCAGGTGGCCCCTAGACATCCTGCTATCTCTGGAAGGATTTATTCTTAAAGAGCCCTTACCAGTCTAGAGGGATCACCTTCGATCCCTGTATCTATGTCCCTTCCTGGGTTGTGGCTGGGAAGACGCCCAGGATGGTTCCCTGGCAGAGCACAAGCCTAGCAGGAGTGGGACACCAGTATGTATTTGCTGAGTAAAGTCATCCAAAAAGAACCTTCTGGACTCTCTGTGTGTCACAAGATCAGCAGCAGTTAGAAGGCTGCCCTGGTGTTTCCCCTGGAAATCCTCAAAGTGTTTTTATTCAAATCAAGGCACTCAATCTGTGAGCCCAGGCAAGAGGCATAGTACGCCAGTGGACTTTCCAAGCAAGTTGGTTCTTACTGGATATGGGTTACTGCTAAGAACAGGGACCAGAAATGGGTTTCATCAATCAGAGCAAGTCTTTAAATAAAAAAAAAGAAAAAAGAAACAATAAACCCTCCTCAAATGGAAATTCTCTCATACTTAAGCCTCCTCCTCAACTTCCCCTCTCTGCCTCCCATCTTGAACTCCCAGACTAGTTTCCTGGGACACAGTGAGAAGTGACCCATCTCAGACTTCCCTGCATTTGGTTGGTTTTCCTCCTTGGGCTTTAGGCAGAGATGTGTAAATCCTCCTGCAAATAGGATCTTGCCCAAGCTCTATCTGCCTATCTGATTTGGCTGCCGATGCATTCAAATGCCTTTGGTGAACACCTGCTGTGTGCCAGCTTGTCCACGAAATAGGTTCCTGCTCTGGACCTTCTCTTTTATTTAATATATCCCAGAAACTTTGGTGATCTCACAAAATGCTTCTTTGCTAGTGAAGAAATAGTATCTTCAGGAAATTAAATAATTTACTTATGGCCACATAGCCAGTTAGTGATGGAGACATTTTCAAATGTAGTTCTGTCAAATTCTAAAGACAGTAGTATTTTGTGGGTTTTGTGTGGGTGTGTTTCTTTTTAATTTAAAATTTGTAACTCTGATGTTTGAAAAGGGCATCATTGTTAGGTTTTAGCCCAAGCAAAAGTGATGGCTGTTGCTTGGGCAGGTTGATTTATAAACATGGTGATTTTGGCATCTGTTCAACAAGACTTGATAATTTCCCTGTTCTCAGGGTTTTCCAATCCCCAGGCTGTACTTAAGGAGCATTGGGCTAGCCACTTCCTTTCCACTGCTTTGATTTTCTTACTTTTAACTGAGAATTTAGTTCCACAGCCAAGCTGACATCCGATCTGGATAATCTATGATCTTAGCATCCCAGGGTCATAGTTGCTGCTACATTCACATCTCTTAAAGCCAAGCCTTCACATTCTGTATGAAGCCATGAGCTACTCCCAGACTTGCAAAGTATCTATCTATGCAAGACCCTTCTGTCACAAGTCCCTTTGCATCTCATAGCCCAGATGCACTCCTCTCTGGAAGTCAGTTCCACTGCTCAAGGGCTAGAGGATGAGAGAAAAGGGTTGAGCAAGTTCCTCTGAGTTCCTACATCCACTGTCTAAAATGATCTCAGACAATGGAAAGCCCAACCTCTTTGGTCTATTTTGAGGATGAAATAAAGGAAACCATTGCTCATGCCTTCTGGGCTTCACATTGTGCAAAGTACGTGGTAAGTGGGTTGGAGTCCTAGTTTTGTGAGGGCTCTACAGATGAGCTGAGTGGTAGGACCAGGGGATATGGGCTGAGGTGGTGAGCATAGAATGTTCTTTTTAAAAAAATGTGTGGATGTGCTGGTAAGCTTGGTCTCCTTCCAGGCTTGTGTGAGATTAAAGGCACTCCTCTTGGATAGCACGTGAGGCAGTGAAGAACATACAAAACATAGCAAGAGTCCGTGGTTGCCAAGCAGCTAGCCTAATCAGCAGAACATGGTCTCAAGGGCATGCTGTCTAAACAGTTGGCAGAAGGCAGAGAGCCAAAACCTTGGACCCAGGTTGGTAGGACAGTAAACAATAAGGCTTATAACATTTAGTCAAAATGACACCAGAAATGAGATGACGTTATGTTTGGGGTTGATTGATCTGGGGGTGGCCATCTTATTGAGAAATTACTGATTGTCTTTGTTATCTGTGCTTCACTGTTGAAGCACCACTTTTTCTACTTTTCTGCCTCCTCTAAACAGGTTCCTGTGTGCCCATGCCACCTGGGCCCAAGGCAGAACCTGCCTTCTGCCCCTGAGCCCAGGAAGATCAGAATTGGTTCCCAAGTACTTATCTAGGGTCAGCTATGCACATCTATGAGGTCCTGTTTCTATCCTGAAATGTCCCCTAGGCTGGGAGAGAGCATGACATTTAATTTTGAAGCCCAACCCACCATAACAAGTCAAGAGCTTCAAGGAGGAAGAAGCTGTTTTCTCTTCTTTGAACAGCATGTTCATTTGACATGGGCCTTGCTCATATGTAGCTGCACCTGGGAAACTGACAGACTGCACTGAGAATGAAACAGTGGGTCTTTTCCCCTTCAGAGAAATACAAATGCTGTTCCATGTACAGTAATTCAGAGCTGCTTGCTCTGACCACGGGGCCTCCTACACATCAGCTCCCACTCTGTGACTGAGATCCATACATCTCAACCCTGCCCTGACTTCTGACTCACAGGCAAAGAGAAAACAGAAGGCTAGTCCTTCCAGTATCTTCTGAAGCCTACTGAAGCGCCCTTGAGCTCTAGAATGTGGGCCCTTTGTGTCCCCAGTCTGCTTGATCCTATGTTTGAAGGAAATCTTGTTTTCTTTCTTTCTTTCTTTCTTTCTTTCTTTCTTTCTTTCTTTCTTCTTTCTTTCCTTCTCTCTGTCAGCTGAACAGTAGCCCCTTTAAGAGAAGTTGTGGGCAGTTACTTCATGCAATGTAAGTGTGCTGTTAATTTTCTCTCAGTGTGATAAAACACCATGGCCAAGAGACTTATTGAAGAGACAGTTTATGTGAGCTGATGGTCCCAGAGGGGTAAGTGTCCATCATGAAGAGGGAAGTACTGCAGCAGGCAGGCATGGCGCTGGGAGTGGTAAGCTGAGATCATAGCTCAACCACAAGTATGAAGAAGAGCAAGTGAACTGGGAGTAGAATGAGGTCGTATAATCTCAAAACCTTCTATCTCAGTGATGTACTTTCTCCAAAAATACTGTGACTCCTGAACCTACCAAACAGCACCACTGACCAGGGAACAAGTCTTCAAATACCTGACCTGGTGGGAGGGGGGTATTTCTCACTCAAGCCATCACAGAAAGTATCTTTTGTTTTTGTTTTTGTTTTTTGTTTTTGTTTTTTGTTTTTTGTTTTTGTTTTTTGAGACAGGGTTTCTCTGTGTAGCCTTGGCTGTCCTGGAACTTACTCTGTAGACCAGGCTGGCCTCGAACTCAGAAATTCACCTGCCTCTGCCTCCCTATCTTTATATGCACAGCAAGGATGTGGAGGCCTAGGAAGTACAGTTCAAACACAGTGATATGTTGCCAGGAGGATGCCCTGTTGGCTAGTCTCAGCAGCTTTGCACGAATGACTGCAGGACTCCTGAGAGAAGACTTTGCATTGTGTGAGAAACAGACAAATCATAATTACATAGGGCAGAAACTGGGACCCGTGAATGGAAGAAATGGACTGTTCTTCCATGCCAGAGGGGTGGACCTCATTGAGGTGAGAGTACAACATTGGAAGCCAACCCCAGCAATTGCTGATGGCTGTCCAGTGAGCCTCAGCTATAGTGATAGACAGGGTCAATCACTGGGAGCAATGGGACACAGTTGCAAGAAGACAGAGCATTCCAAGATAACTTCGAAGATGTACTACATTAATAGGTCTGGTAAAGGAGAAAGGTGTCTTGGAATGGGGATAGGGGTGAGGTTTGACCCCAGTTAGAAATTAATTAATTTTTTACTTATTCACTTTACATTCTGCTCACTGCTTTTCTCATACAATATATTGTGACCACCTGACCACAGTCTTCCCTCCTTCCCCTCCTCCCAGCCCACTTTGCCTCCTCCACCTCCCCTCTTCCCCAGATCCACTCCACCTCCATTTCCAATCAGAAAAGAGCAGGTATCCAAGAGACAATAACCAAACACCACAAAATAAGATACAAGAAAACAAAGCAAAAGCCCACATATTGAGGTTGGACAAGGCAACCCAATATGAGGAAAAGATTCCCAAGAGCAGGCAAAAGAGTCAGAGACATACCTGCTCCTGCTTTTAGGAGCCCCACAAAACCACCAAGTTAACAGCCATGACATACATGTAGACAACCTAGCACAGACCCATGCAGGTCCTGTGCTTGTCGCTTCAGACTCTGTGAGTCCATGTGGATCCTTAGTTGATTTAGTGGGCCATGTTCTGTTCTTCTGGTGCTGTTAATCCCATCTGATTTCTGTAGTCTTTCCTGCTCCTCTTCTGCAGTGTTCCCTGGGCTTCAAGGGGAGGGACCAGATAGAGACTTCCACTTTAGACTTAGATTCTTGAACACCCTTCTTTCTTGGAGAGCTCATTGCTTATAGGGCCAGTCTGGTCCTCATGCCCACAGTTGCATGACACAACATCTAAGCTCCCACCTTAGCACTGATGCATCCAAACCTTTTAGGGCTTAATAAGCCTGTTTTTCTTCTTCTCCTTCTCTTTCTCCTTCTCTTTCTCCTTCTCCTTCTCTTTCTCCTTCTCCTTCTCCTTCTCCTTCTCTTTCTCCTTCTCCTTCTCTTTCTCTTTCTCCTTCTCCTTCTCTTTCTCCTTCTCTTTCTCCTTCTCCTTCTCTTTCTCCTTCTCCTTCTC
>JADRCH010000060.1:923671-1105770 GCA_019843965.1 Rhynchomys soricoides
CTTTCTCCTTCTCCTTCTCTTTCTCCTTCTCCTTCTCTTTCTCCTTCCCCTTCCCCTTCTCCTTCCCCTTCCCCTTCTCCTTCTCCTTCTCCTTCCCCTTCCCCTTCCCCTTCTCCTTCCCCTTCCCCTTCCCCTTCCCCTTCCCCTTCCCCTTCCCCTTCCCCTTCCCCCTCCTCCTCCTCCTTTGGTTTTTCGAGACAGGGTTTGTCTGTGTAGCCCTGGCTGTCCTGAAACTCACTCTATAGACCAGGCTGGCCTTGAACTCAGAAATCCACCTGCCTCTGCTTCCCAAGTGCTGGGATTAAAGGCATGCGCCACCACTGCCTGGCTCTGTTTTCATTCTTCTTAAAGCACACTCTCCATCCTTTTTCACTAGAAATGTGTCTGTGCCCAGCTGAACAGGTTTTTTGTTTTTTCCATCTAAATCAGATGGAACTAAGGGTACAGGAGTCAGCTTTGCCCAGGAATCCTTTGGGTGACTTTCTATTTCTCAGAGAAGCTACCAAATTAATGGGGTGATAGCTCAGTTTAGCAGGGAGACTTCCCCCAAAATATCAATTTTTGATATGTTTGTTTATAAAATAACAATTTTTAAGTCCTAATTTCTGTGCTGGTATCATGTGCCAGTCTTGAACTTCCAAGAAGCAGAAGGATCCAAAGTATACAATTTATTGAGCCTTACAACTATATACACCCATATGCTGCCATTCCAAGCAGGACTCTAGGGTTTGTCCTTCACCTCACACAATTTCCTTATGGGTATGTGTGTTTTTTCCCCCTCCCCACTTTCAGACAGAAACTATCATGATTTGATTTTTGTCACCGGTAACTCACCTAGTCTGCCATAACAATTCTTAGAACTGGGATCATTTTTATTGTTTTTTGTCTGGCTTAGTGTTTCTGAGATTCTCCTCCATGGTGTACATTATCAGCCCTTCTTCACAGTTGTTGACTATTCCACTGCCTGGCTCCCCTGCACTGTCTATTCTTCCCTTATGAAAGGACATGCAGTTGTTTTTAGTGTGTGGTGATGGTGAGTAAGACTGCCATGAACTTCCAAGTACAAGTCCTTTTCTGGCCATATGTGTTGGGGAAATACCTAGAAATGGAAACGTTGGGTCATATGCAAAATGTATTTTTAGCTCTGCAAGCAAGATTACCAGTTTCTCCAAGTGATTGTATTATTTTCCACTCCCCCATGCCTGAGACCTCCAGTTACCCAATGTCTCCATCTGCACTTGGCATTGGCAATCTGAACTTGATCCCTCTTGTGGGTGTGACATGACCTTTCACTGGAGTGGTGATCTCCATCTCTCTCGTGGCTAATGACTTCTTGCAAGCCCCTGTGTTGAGTGCATGCGTCCTCTGTGTGGATGTACCCAAGAGTTTCCTGCATTGGGAAGAGGATTCTCCTTCAATAAGTATAAGAAGTTTTTATGTTATGTATTCTTAAGCTTCTCTTACTCCTGTGCATAGAACATTCTAGGTTATTCACAGATGCGGTCAGTTCCGATCTGGCTGGGAATGTCATAATTCCAGGAGTGTGTCTCATGACTGTACCATGTGGAGAAGGGTCTGAATGAAGATGTTTCCATTTTCGCATTGAGACTGTCAGGAGCATGCCAAGCCATAGGTGATGATGACAGGCCTCTAGGCCAGCTTTCAGAAAGTTCTGTTTTGAGAGCATGGAGAGAGAGGAACAGGGCCAGGCAGTGGGAAGACAGGGCCGTGCTAGTTTCTCTATAGCTGCCTCAAAGAAGGGCTTTCTGAATCCTCTTAAGAGGAGCTTAAATCACATAGCCTGGGAACTGGCCTTGGGGTGCTAGGGAATTCTGGGCCTTGTTTGAGCAGGAGGGGTTGAGGGAAGTAGATTCAATGACAACTCTATCAAGCATAGTTCTTGCCCATGAACTTTGTAGATAATGTCACATTGCAAGGTCAGAAGTCAGGACATACCTGTGAATTCTTTCTCCCCCCATCCTTGTTCGTTCTGAGCAGGGAAAGAGTTCCTAAGGTGACTAGAACTTTGAAAGGTTGTGGTGACCAAGGTCAGCCACAGAAATGCAGGTTATAATGGTGGTTCTGTAGCATACTTTGCAGACCCATTGAGTCCCGGGCCCTGAGTAGGTAGGTACATTGTACTCAGACAGAGCTGAGCCCTTGTAAATCCCCATGAGATACAATGAGGTTCAGAGAGGTTGAGTCATTTGCCTAACGTTACACATTTGTAAGTGGTTCAAGTTTGAATTGGATTTAGCTAATTCTAAAGCCCCATGGCTTTACTGTTACACACTACTGATTCGCTATTCAAAATCTCAGGTCAAACCCTTACATTGTGTCATGCATGGAAGGAGTTGCCTTGGTCAGGGGTAGATGAAGCTGAAATATGGCCCATTTCTGGCTTTGGGCCCTTTATTGCATCAAAATAGTGACACTCCACAATGAATGTCTATATCCTGGAAATCAGTACCATGACCAACAAGACTTTCGAAGTTATAATTAGGGCTCTTGAGATGGGATCATCCTGGATGATATCATGATAGCATTCTTCAGGGGCACATGTTCTTACAAAAGATAGAATAAGAGAGAGGCAAGAGCAGATGGTCAGAGGCTGGCATGATATGGCCATAATCTAAGGAATACCAGCATTTTGCCATCAGCTGATAGAGTCAAAGACTTCTCCCTCAGAACATTCCATTCACTGTGAGTGAGTTAAAGATTGCCCCGACCCTCAGGTGGGGGATACTGGAAATGGGCATGTACCTCTGAGTTATCACCCTGCCCACAGGCAGGTTTGTTATACCATGTACTCTTCTCTGGCAGTCCCATGACCTGTGGCTCCCAGAACCCGACTAAGCACTCATTACGAGCTAACACTGACCAACTGTTGGCTACCAGCTATATTCTTCACTTGTATCGCATCACATGGTATTGTTCAATTACCCAGAAGAAGGTAGTCTATTTTTTACTACATAGAAGAGGAAAAGAGGCTCATCTTAAGTTACTGGATATAATAGTTTGGCTTCATCAGCCATTGGAAGGTACAGTTGACTCTATGTATGGTATGGTTTCTGCTTCTATAGCTTTGGATAGGGCTTGAGAACCTGTGTGTCAGATGAGCTCTCAGGTAGGGCTGATGCTGCCTAACTGGGGACCATGCTTTTAGCAATACTGAAGAGCCACTCTTGCAATTTCAACCCCTGCAGTTGCAACAACAGTCAGACCCCAGAGTTTCGGTGGGTTAGCATAGCAACTGTCTCTTGTTTACCACATTGTGCACCTTTGAGTGCTGTGCAGCCCCCATTATGAAACTTTACCGCCTGAAATGTATGGCCTCCTAATGTGTCTATGGGAGAGAAAAGACAGACCACAAGGTCATGGGATGCTTTACAAGGGCTAAGATTGGAAGTGGCTCTTTAGCATTTGTTCATACTTCATTGGCCTAAACCTAATTACAAAACCCCTTGCAGGGAAGCTGGGAGCTGTAGTCTTCCCAGAAGGACATCGTGTGATAAGCATGCAGATGGCCAGCACCAGGCTGGGTTGAGTCCAGGTGCTTTCCCCCATTCATCCTTCACTTCTCCCATGGTCCAGGGGCTTTCCCAGGCCTTTCCATATAGGCCAGTGCTCAGGTACTTTTGTGTTTGAGTGTGAAAGCGAGAAAAACAAAGTGCAAAGAGACATCTCTTGGGTCCTCCAGTCTATTCTCTTGCAGGAGTTTTCTCCTCTAAGGGGTGTACATACACCTCTTCCCAGCTGGCAGGAACTTTGAAACATCCCACAGTGTGTGCAACGTTTGTCTGTTATCATCTTCAGCAATTGTAGGGCCATAGTGTCCAGCTCTTAGGAAGATCGTGGGCTCTGGACTCTAAGATACAGATACACTCTCATTAAAAAACGATCCTTTGAGGGCTGGAGAGATGGTTCAGCGGTTAAGAGCAGTGACTGTTCTTCCAGAGGTCCTGAGTTCAATTCCCAGCAACCACATGGTGGCTCACAACCATCTGTAATGGGATCTGACGCTCTCTTCTGGTGTGTCTGAAAACAGCTACAGTGTATTCATATAAATAAAATAAATAAAAAAACAAAACAATAAAACCAAAAAAATGATCTTTTGATCCTTTTCCTCCTACTGGGTTGCTTTGACCATCCATGATGTGATGGTAGGTGGCTGGTCTTACTGTCTTGTTATAGGCTGTTTGGTTGATGTCCCTGGGAGGCCTACTTTTTTCTGAGGGAAGGTGATTGATGGGGGTAGATTTGGGGGAAAGAGGAAGTGGGAAACAGACTGAGCAGAGGGGATGGAGAGGAAACTGCAGTCAGGGTGCAATATATGAGAATAGAATTAAAAGAAAAGAAAACAAACAAACAACAGCAAAAACAACTCTCTGTTGCGCTCTAGATATTCAAGAGAAGCTGCCTCAAGAGTCTGAACCTTCTAGCTGTTATGCTTCTGTATATAAGGTGACTTTGTTCACCTGCTCCTTGATGACCTCCCAAACAGTAACCTACCTTCACCTCACCGTCACTCTGGGCTAGTGGTCTGTTACAGTCTCTCTGCCTGGAGTGCAGACTGTGCCATAGTCCGTGCAGATGCTGAGCCCTGTCCTTCTTTATCAACTGTGTCATTTTCAAAAGCCTCACCTTTAGGGCCTTTCTTACCAACATCTTCCTTGCCTGCAAAACTGAACCCAGGGCTTTCGGTCATCCCCAAAGCAAGCTACAGTTGAGGGTGACAGGTTCTGGCAATCACTTGTAGACTGGATGACTTTGGAATGATTCTTATCTTTATTGTGCTTCAGTTTTCTTATAAAATTGAGCTTATAAAATTGAGCTAATAAGGCTGTGCATATCCATTGAAAGATTACGTGAACGCATAGCCCTTTGAACTGTGTCAAGTGCGTAGGAAACATCTGAGAACTGCCAATCATTGTGCTGCTGTTACCACTGTTCTTGCTCCTACTACCCGGATGCTTTAGCAAACCAAAGCATGGTGCATACCTGCTGGTGACTGTGTTGGTCTAACACACCTCTTTGTTCCTGCGCTTGGTGCCCCTTCTGGCTCCAAGGCCCCTGTCTTGCACCCAGTGACTTGTTTAACCATTTAGTAGTCGTTGCCACTCATGCCTACTCAACCTGTAAATCCACTGTAGTCCTTCCTATTTGTTTTTACATGACTTAGCTCTCCTATGTAGAAAGTCTATTAACATTTCTATATCTCTGTGAAAAAGTTGAAACAAACAAACAAACAAACAAAAAACAACAACAAAAAAACCCCAGTGTCCCCTTTCTCCACTGAGTTACCGGCCCTAAGCCCAGTTCCTAATATAAGGGGTGGCACATATAAGTAAGTATGAATAAGTGTTGAATGAATGATGCTCATTTCTAATTCTGATTCTATCCCTATTTGCTCACACCAGAAATCTCTTGTTGTTGTTGTTTTGTTGTTTGTTTATTTTGCTTGAAACAAAATCAGTGTGAGTTGACATCACCTAAAGCCCCAGCTATACAGGAGTGTTATTAGTTGCTGTGCCTGGACTGTTCCTTGTTCCCTTTCCTCCAGTCTAGCTGAACAAGTGATCCATGGAGGTGTCCCTTGATTAGTCAGAAAGGATACCATATTCATCTGTGTTTCTTAAAACATCCATAGGTTCATTAAAGACTTCTCAAACCAGCTTCTAAAGTTGCTGACCCATGGAGCTGTATTTGTTCCACCATCTCCTGGATACGCTCAGATCAGTGCCTAGTATCATAGTTCTCACCTGTGGCTTTCATAGGGGTTGCCGAAGACCATAGATATTTACACTACAATTCCCACCAGTAGCAAAATTACAGTTATAAAACAGCAATGAAAACGATTTTATGGTTGGGGGTCACCACAACATGAGGAACTGTATTAAAAGGTCTCAGCATTAGGAAGGTTGAGAACCACGGATCTAATAGCAAAAGATGAAAGGGGACATTTCTGATATTAACCAATATCTCAGGGATGAAGTCACGGAGTGAAAGTGCTTGTTCCACTAGTGTAAGCATGTGGATGCTAAAATTTGGTCCAACAGCACTTTCCACCAATTCTCTTGTTGCTCTGGCAACTGAGGTCTGCCTGTGATTTGTAAGTGCCCTATATCAATTAATCTTCCCTTTTGCCATAGTTAGGGTTTTACTGCTGTGAGCAGACACCATAACCAAGGGAAGTCTTATAAAGGACAACATTTAATTGGGACTGGTTTACACAGTGAGACGTTCACCCAATTATCATCAAGGCAGGAAAATGTTAGCATCCAGACAGGCATAGGTACAGGAGGAGCTGAGAGTTCTACATCTTCATCTGAAGGCTGCTAGCTGAATACTGACTTCCAGGCAGCTTGGATGAGGGTCTTAAAGCCCACACCCACAGCGATGCACCTACTCCAACAAGGTTACACCTACTCCAACAAGGCCACACCTTCTAACAGTGCCACTCCCTGGGATGAGCATATACAAACATCACACTTATCTATTTTCTTTTCTTTATTTTCTTGGCTTTTCACTTGGTCGAATAGGCATTTTGATCTCCATGGCATAAGCCATGAAGGAACCATTGGTGCTAAATCTGGGCTCATGCAGAAGGGAACACAGACAAGAGCCAAATGTCTCTCATGGACTCCTTATTCTTTTGGCTCGTTGTGTCTTAGAGGATCTGCATATGGTTGACAGTTTGCTCTTGTTCCTGACAATACAGAAGATGGTTGCGATGATTCCCCACTTTTCACTCCTTCCTGGCAGTTGTGATGCTAAGGCCATGCTGCTTTCTGAGCATGTCCTTCTCCCTTGCACTGTAAGAGGAAGATCAATGAAAGTGTTAGTATGTGGCAGAGGTTCTGCCGGGCATTTTCACATCTACTGTGTCATTCATTCGCACAACCATCCTATGGGGGAAAATCTTATTAGCTTCCTGCTGCTGGTGGGGAATTTGTGGTGTAAATATTTCAATTTTACCCATCCAGTAAGTGTCTAAGTGTCTTCTTGTTATTGAGAGTCTATCTGCTCTTATGTGTGTGCTCACTTACTGCTTTTTCTCCGGGATTTTGGCATGAGGTTTTTATCTGCATTGTACATCATGGGTCCAGTGTGGCTCTGCTTGCAACTCATGAGCTTTTGTAGTAAGTACTTCAGAATCTGGACAAGTGCTAATTTGTTTGTAGTTATTTCCTGAAGGGAAAAAATAAGTCCATTTATGTTTTTTCTTCTTTTATCTTTCCAGACCCTTAGGGGCCCATTCTCAATGGTACTTTTGGAGCAGATGTAACCAAAAAATCAATATAGCTGTTAGAGTCACCCATGGCAACCGTAATGCCACTGTATCCCCTGGTCTGTAATGTTGACAGGGATGGCAGAGCCAGGAGTGGGTGAGATACTCAGACAAGGGGATGGGAACCTCAGGAGGGAGGGAGAAAATTAAAACCCTATGGAGCCTCACTCAGAAAACGAAAACCTGTCAGCTGTGCCCTGTGGTATAATCAGGTCTTCTTACAGGGGGTGTAATAGCTTGACGTCAGGCACGGCAGGAGGATCTGCAACATGTGGGTATCATGAGGCCCTTCTCGAAGATGAAATTGGCAGCTGCAGGGCCGGCAGCCTGCTCCACAGTTCCCACAGTCTTACCTTGCACTTTTAATACCAGGGGCTCAGCAGCTCCAGGGATGGAGCAGGGTTGGACCAACCAAGCAAGTCCCTGCCTTCAGTGCATTTGGGCTTTTGGTGCTTTGGGTGGCTGTTCCTATTATTGCTGTTGTTATTATATCCTGCCACAAGGAGAGAAGGCATCATTTCTATGACCAGTGCCTGGTGCACAGAAAGCCCTGGCAGGGGATCTGAATCATGTTAGCCTTGTCTATACAGTATGGTCAGCCAGCCAGCAGTGATTTATGTACCCGGTACTTTCCATATGTCAGGTGTTGCTCCAGGTGAAGGACTGAGGGCTGTGTAGGAAACAGAACTTGCTCAAGGTCCCAAAGTTCTTCCACCATCCTGTATTCAGGCAGTTCATGTCATACAGGGAGCAAGTGGAACATACTGGGGTTGGGTTTCACCTCAACGTGGAGGCCAAGCTGCCTCTGGAAATCCCTCCTTCCTTTTCTTGGTGTGTCGTGTTGGAGTGGTTCTCAAGGAGATTTTGATTTTTTGAAAGACTTATCTGTAGTATATATTTTTTTTGGTCACAACTTAGTAGTAGGAGGGTAAGGTGTGTGTGTGTGTGCGTGTGTGAGAGAGAGATAGAGAGAGAGACAGATGTCACCATCAATATTATAGGCTAGGTATCCATAATCTGAAAATGAGAAATTCAAAGTGTTCTAAAATTGATAAACTTTTGAATTCTGACATAATCCCCAGGAGTGGAAGATTCCATGCCATGAAACTCTATTAAGATGTCTTATGAAGTCAACTTCAGGCCGTATGTACGTACAAGATACATATGAGGAATATATAATACACAAATATATTTGCTGCTCAGACTTGTATCTTACCCATGGGCAAGACATTAGCTCTTCAAGTAGCAAATTATGCTGGATAGTTTTATGTCAACTTTACACAAGCTACAGTCATCCGAGAGGGGGAAACCTTAGTTAAGAAAATGCCTCCCTAAGACCAGGTTGTACGAAGGCCTGTATGCAATTATCTAAAATCAGCGATTGATAGGGTAGGCCCAGCCCACTGTAGGTAGGGGCCATCCCTGGGCCAACGGTTCTGAGTTCTCTAAGAAAGCAGGCTGAGAAAGCTGTGGCAAGCAAGCCAGGAAGCAGCATACTTTCAGGTCTCTACATCAGCCCCTGCCTCCAGGTTCTGGCCTTGTTGAAGTTCCTGTCTTGACTTTCTTCAATGATGAACTATGGTGTGGAAGTGTAAGCCAAATAAATAATTTCCTCTCCATCTTTCTTTTTGTTCATAGTGTTTCACTACAGCAGTAGAAGACCTAATTATGACGAGTTAGTACCAGGATTGTGGGGTACTGTAACAGACTTGACCATATTGCTTTGGGGAAGATTCTGGAAGCACTTTGGAACTTTCAACCAGAAAAGCCTTGGAACGTTTAATGCTTGGTGAGATATTCTGTAGGAGCTTGGAAGATAAGAATGTTGAAGGCAATGCAGAAGATGGAGGCCTCCCTTGTGCAATTCCAGAGGGCAGTCTAAAGAGTCTATTGGGGGATGTTTGCTACTTTGAATCAAGATACTTTCCTTCTGGTTAGCCGGGGCTGAAGCATCAGCTGTGATTAACAAGATATCAGTATGGCTAAAGTGAAACCGTTGTTTTGCTGGAGGGGATACTTGATGCTGGTCAGCTGGAACTGAGAATTTAGCAGAGATTAGGAAGAGGCCCCATCATTGAGGTAAAATCTTCTGGGGAGTGTTTCCTGAGAGTCAGTACCCGGAAGCTGTGTTCCAGAGGTGGACAAGGTGTACTTCACTGACAGGTGAACTTGGTAATTTAAAAGTCACCCAGGTGGTACTAGTTTTGAAGGCATAAAGGAGTGGTAGAGAGCAGCTGAGACTTGGCACTTTGAGGGGCCAGGAGAGCCCACTGATGAAAGTACAGCTTCACAGAAATTTGAAGGCCCAGGACTGAAGGGGGGTCATACAGAGAAGTTGAGGCTTGGCACCAAGAAGAGAGCTTGTGAGAGGCTATGGGTGAACGTGCGGCCCAATTGTAGCAGACGACTGCAGCACTTTGCCAGTACCATGGGTGACCATAAAGAGCAGCAGCTATGGTGGAGTGGAGTCAGCCAGAACCCAGAAGACAAGCTGTGTATATCGCAGACAGCAGAGGTGGAGAAGTGACCCAACATCCTTGGAGGAGCCCAGATGATTGTGAGTGAATCCTAGACATTGGATGTTGAGTTATTTAATATTTTGCAGTTTGGTATTACTTTTATTTGATTATGACTGTGCCCTGACTTTCCCCTCTTGAACAGGGATTGTATTGGACCTTCTTAGGTACCATTATTATCCTTGTTTCCAAGGTAACAAAACAAATGCTCCAAATGATTGACAACATGTGAATCCTGCCTGCCTATTTTATTCCAGATTATGGTTGTAAAGAAGTTCCCCCCTCCCTTCTCCTCCTTCTTTTTTGTGCCCATTCATTGTGGATATCAAAATATTCTTTCAAAGTCCTGATGTCCACTCCATCATCAGTCTCTCTGTCATCATTCTGGATCCTCCAGATTGAAACTGAATGCTCCCTTCGTGCCCCACTCCCTGCAATGTCTTTCTTTCATACATAAAAGAACACAGAATTCTTACTGGGGCAGAACCATCCTCCTGACTATACCCCAGAGCACTCTACTATGCTTATCTCTTGTGCCCTCTACCTGTCTCCCCCAGTGGACTGGTGCAGGCCTCAGGCAAAGGGAGGAATTACTCTTTTCCTGATGTGTTTTTGTTCTGCAGAGAGAGGAAGGGTTAACAGATCAAGCTTCCCTGAGGACTTTGAGAGTTCAAGACTGGGTTGTTTGACCATCTCTTGGGAACACTGCTGGAAAAAAAAAATCCTTGTATTGGGTGGGAGCTTCATTCCAATCATATATTGGTAGAGCCTTTTAAAACACATAATTGTATAACGTAAGAGAAACCCAGTTTCTCAACTGTGTTCAGGTCTCAAATTCTATTTGCTCTGTGAAAGACTATATTGACTTTGGAAAGTAACTTGGCAATATTACACTGTAGCAACTTTACTCCCAATTATGCTCCCTGGAGAACACTCATGTGCAAAGGAAAGAATGCAGTATTTGTAATCCTAAAAAAAGACAGGCTGAATTAAATCTCCATCCATGGGAGAACAAAACATAAAGATTTGTGTGAAGTTTTCTAGATGAGGTAACACGAATACAGAGGTATCTCAAAAACATGGCAGAATAAAAATCATAAACAGTGCTATACATTATGCCTGCTAAGATCCCAGTAGGAAGCAGAAGGCATATGAGAGAGGAATTCTTGAAAGAAGGAATGAAGGTTTTGCTTCCAGAGATGGCTAGGCTAGTGGGCTATTGGGCAGTTTACAGATTCCTGGAATCTTAATGTGTATTCTGCTTCAAAATTATTTCCATCTAGAGAATTTATTTTCTGACTTCCTTTTAATCTAACGTATCCTTATGGTTTATTGTGATCAACAAATTGTAGCAAATGAGATTTGGGATGGGATGATTTGGGAAATTGTTGCTCTCACTCGCTAGGGTGTTTTTGATATCATGTGATGAAGCTTTCACCAGCTCACAGGAGGGCTTGTAAAGAGAAAGATCTGCCAAAGGCCAGCAGCAGGTGACCCTAGTTTATTGCAAATGTTAGGATGAGCCTAATCAGCACCACTTGAAGCAGAAATAGAAGCTCATGCCAGCTCAAATAACCAACCCACATTATAGGAGCAAAAGAACCTGGTTATTACTACTTTTAGCCTTTATGTTTTGGGGTGATTCATTACAGGAACATAATTAACACAAAGAGCTAAAAACAAGAGAACCTAGGATCTCTTGAAGATAACAAGATGGGTATTACCAGAAGGGTTGGGAAGGAGGAGAGTTTTGGGAACTTAACAGGAGAGGGCATGAGAGATAGTCTTTAGACAGGCCCTAGAACCCAGAACTATGGCAGGCACAGAATGAGGAAGAGTGGTCTTTAGAGGAAGACTTCCCCACCTCTAAAATTTCGACGGTGCTCAATAAGAAGCAGAAAGCAAAGGAGTCTAGGAGGGGTCATTCACTGCAGTTAGATTCTGTGGCAGAGAGAGGGATCCCAGACAGGATGGGGGACAATGAAGAAACCTGGGACTTCTATTGTTCTTGATCAATTGGCTATGTGATCACATCAGAGGTTGAGAAACCTCAAATAGGGTTGAAGGTCAGTTCTGGGAACAAGGGTCTCTATCTTTAATAGGCCATGGATTCCCACTTATTCCCTGGATTTGCATAACACTGTTTTTGTATGCTTGAACTCAGTCACATGTGGGGAGAAGTTGTCAATACCAAGTCATACAATGTGTAACTGAAAACATCAGCTCACTCTTCCAACCCTGCTTTTTGCAAAAAGAAGCGATGACATTTCCTTCATGGGGGCCATGTGAGTGTGGGACATGGTTGTAGAAAGGTGGACACAGTGGTTACTACCTGATTGATTTTCAGGAGAAAGAGAGAGAGAGACAGTGAACAAAAGGGTAAGTGAGTGAAAAGAGCAAGTGAGCAAGCTCTGAGGTGTGTTGGTGTAGAGTGTGAGAAGGCTTGATAACTTTCCACCCCTGTTGCACCCAACCTTCCTCTCTATCCTATAGACACAGCATATGCACACTGATGACCAGTGTCTTAGGGCTTTAGTGCTCTGATGAGACACCATGACCAAGACAACTCTTACAAAGGCAAATATTTAACTGGAGCTGGCTTATAGTTTCAGAGGTTCAGTGCATTGTCATCATGGTGAGAAGCATTTTGCAGGCAGACATGGTGCTAGAGAAGGAGCTGAGAGTTTTCATCTTGATCTGAAAGTAGTCAGGAGAAGACTGTCTTCTATACTGGGTGTAGCTTAAGCTTATATATGAGACTTCAAAGCCCACCTTCACAGTGACATACTTCCTCCAACAAGGTGACACCTCCAATAAGGCTAGACCTCCTAATAGCACCATTCCCTATGGGCCAAGCATTTAAACATATGAAACTTTGAGACCAAAGCTATCCAAACTGTCACAACCAGGCACACACACTTGTGCACATACACACATACATCACAAATAAAGCTTTGGAGGGATCTGTGGATCCAGGAAGAACTCAATACTCCCTGCCCCCTGCTCCTGTTCGTCATTTTCTTTGTAGGCCTGTCTTCTGTGAGCATAGAAATAAGATAGTGTTGTCATGTGGTAAAGGCAGAAGTGTGTCATACTAATGCTGTGATATGCACCACTTACTTGGCAGCTCTTGCATCCCAGTTCCTGCATCAGAACAAGGGAATAGTGCTAGTCCCCTCCTGGGCATGTTGTTAGGGCTTAAGCCACTTCAGGTGACTCTCTTGGCACATAGTAGGTACTCAATAAATGCTGACTGTTGGTTTGTTTCCCCTATGTTCATAGAATAATGGCAGCAATGATGATGAGAGGACTCCCTAATCTAAGTTAGAATTTGGATTAACCACTTAAAAGGGGGCCAGTGGCCATCCTGTAAAATCCACAAGCAGCTTTATGTGAATAATTTGTAGCTACAAATTGGACTTCCTGGTGACATTCACCATGAAATGAGGCTCTTTGCCAACAGTCAGGGAGAGTGACCTCTCTGGACATGGATCATAGAGTCTCAGATTCCAGATACCCAAAGCTTCAGAGCCAGAGACACCCACAAAGCCTCAGCCAAATTCTGACCATAACTGGGAGATAATTGATGTGTACTGTTGCAAGCACTTAAATTTTGGCATTTACCATGACGCCTGAAACTACAGACTCTGTAGATACTGAGTTTCTTATATATTCATACATATTCATGAAAAAGAACTCCTTGTCTCTTTTCAAGAACTCAGAGAATGTATTTTACTTTGTTTCTTTTTCACATCCTAATCACCAGCCTTATTGATTTCGTGCTTTGGAGCTATTATCAACTAAAATAAAGATGACTTGGATGTAGGCTCTGCAAGCATGGTTGTTCTGTTAACAAATTGCTGAGTCCTAAGTAGGTAGGTAGTATATACAGCAAGAATACGCTGCAACAATGGCTGATGCATGTCAGCAGTTTCTCTGCATTACTAAGAATGGAACTCAACGTAAAAGCATAAGAATTCAATCCTTCTGGAGTTTTCCTTGATCTTTTAAAACTATAGCTGACTGCGGGAAATTGAAATGGAGGTCTGGGTAGGACCAGAGGTGGAGAGGGAAGGAAAGGGTATACTCAGGCTTGCTAAGAACATAATCCTTTGCCTGTATGTGTGTGAGTGTGTGTGTGTAATTTATGTTCTTGAAACTACTCATTCCCAGACAAGAAGGTCAGTGGTGGAGAAGCTTTCCTAGGCCTTTCTGCTTGGCACAGAAGTGGCAGAGTTTCAGACTCAAGTCTGTCCACTTCTTGGACCTGTGTCTGAATAAAAGACTCTTCCTGGTGCTACAGCCAGCAAGCACGCTTTGCCTAAACTTTCCTGCCTGTTAGGTTGCTGTTTGCCTCTTCTCTCTCACTCCATTCCTTTCTTCTTTGCAGTTAGGTATGGCAAAATGCTTCTGACAGACTATTTGTCTATAAGTAATGTATAAGGTAAAATAGCATGTCTGGCTGCTGCTGCTGCTTTTTTTTATAGCTGTCATAGCACCTGGCCTAGGTAGGAGGCTTGGAATCTATGGAGACTGATAGAAGTGTTTTTCAAATTTAGCTGTCAAAGCCAGGAAAATCATCCTGCCTCCTGCCTGAAAAGTGATTTACAATTTTCCTCTTTGGTGGCATCCTAAAGCAAACAGACACTTCTGTTTCCATGGAGAACCCACTCTTCTCTCTAAGGTAGAGGACCTGCCCCTCCCTCCTTTCCCCCTTCTCTTCCTTTTCTTCCCCATTACCCCATATTCCTCCCTCCCTCCTTCCTTTCTCCATTACAATCTCTCTCTCTCCCTCTTCCTTCTTACTATTCCTCCCCCCACACTCTCCCTCATTCCTCCATTTTCCCCCACACTCTGAGGCACCTGCTCCATGTCAGAAGTTCCTCTACTTCCTAAGGATTCAGAAACCATTTCTGCTCATGAGAAACTTCCAGTCTGTTTAAGAGAGATAAGCTAAGCAAATACCCAAGGGTGAATGGGTGAGAGAGGGAGCCATTACCTGGGAGGCCTGAGTTTCTCAGGGTGGATTTTTGTAAGGAAAGCCATTGTTTTTCAGAGGATGGTACTCTGGGAAACAGGAAGAGCTCTCTGCTCCTTCCAGGGGATCTGTAAGAGGTCTTAGAGCTCTTTGTGTGAAATTACATGGCTATGTTTTATTTTTACTGCTTAATTCTAGAAAGATTGGTTGATGAAAGTGATATAGGGACTAAGATGAGGGATGGGATCCAACCCCTCCTCATGATGAGGGAAAGGCCTATGAGAGCAGACAGACATGGCTGCTCTCCTGTGTATCTCAGAGGCTGGAGCATCCTTTTGATCACTCCTCATTTGTGTGCTGTTCAGAAGCGCAGGGCTCAGAGTCAAGCAGACTGGAGACATGGGTTAAACAGCTCATTCAAGCAAAGAGTGGAGGTTTTGTTTTGTTTTGTTTCTGAGAAAAGAGCTCATTATGGAGGCTAGGCTAGCTACAAACTTGGATTTCACCCCCTGGCTCAGCCTCTTAAATGTTGGGATTATGGGGTTACCCCACCATGCCAGAATGAAAGCAAGATTTTAAACTATGGTTTATGTGATTTGCTTTCCAAGTCTGATGATTCTCCAATAAACAGGCCTGCACAGAGAATCCTCTCCAGAAAGGACAGCATTGTGGCCAGTGGGCTTCTTGTCCAGGATAATAAACTTGGAATTCCATATAAAGTCATAATTATTACAGCAAAAAGAAAACTCCTGATGCTCACCCCATCTGAAACATGGCATGCTTGGCTAAGGTGGCTATTAATGTACATTGTCATTGGCATCAGCATTGCAGGCTCAGTCTTTGGGAGAGCCAAGATGCAGTTCATTTGCATACTGCTTTGCATTCATTTGCATTTTTCTCCTATGCAAAATCAAATGCAGCTAATTAGTGCAACCTTGTTACAATGAGAAGCAGGCTCAACCTTCTGTGCCAGGGCAGATGGAGTCCAGAGCAGGGACTGAAACCACCTAAAGCTAGGGCATGGACATGCAAGGAGACCTGACAGGCAAATATAGATCCTGAATTAAAAGTAGGAGTGTGAGTTGCACCATTTTCAAATATTGTGTCTCTTTGAAGTAGGTACTAGAACGTTAGCAAGATCAGAGAACCTGGGGGAGGGGGAGAGGGGCAGAGGGGAAGAGCGGAAGGGCGAAGGAGAGAGACTGAGACAGACTTAAAGGTGGGTACAAATGTGCCTTGTACATGATTTGGGTCTCAAAGACCTTGGGAAAACTCAGGTATTTTATTTAACATATCTTGTTGCTCACAAGCTGTGGGATACTGTTCTTGGAGGATTGTAGGAATGAACTAAGGAAGCCTATGGCAATGTGCTTGCTGGTACAAAGCACAGGGTATAAGTGGGTGTTCTAGGCTGTTAACGTGGAGATCAGCTGACGACGGAAGTTCTCAGAGTCTTAGCAGGGCCCTGCCACTATACCATATGTGATAGGATCACATAACCCCCTCTCTTTCTCTGTCATACATATGTGTACACAGACACACACCCATAGATGCACTCACATGCACACAGAGACTGGCTTTTAGATTTAATAAACACCTAAAACATAAGAATCATGAGCTACATATGTTACAACCACTGTTTTATTGAATGACTCCCATGACCATTCTAAGAACCATTTATTATTTGGTGCCACTAAAGAAGAACCTGCTTGCCAAGGATGCTAGGAAGCTCTTGTCAAATAGTTAAAATACCATCTCTCTTGAAAAATAACAGAAACATTCATTTGGTTTCCTCTTTTCTTTTGTAGCTTTGATGTAGTCAGTGGCCAAACTTACTCTTTTTGGTCCTGATAATTTTGATTTGGTTGTGATGTTAATTCTTTGTCAACTGAGGACTCCTTTTTCTCAGCTGGTCATTTTGGTTGCTCTCTCAGACTTCAGCTCCATGTTGTGTAGCTCAGGATGCACCATTCTGCAAAGGACTCTGCTCATCTACCTTCGGGATTCCACTACCATTTCAGTTGAAATGGAAGTGAGAGAATAGAAGTCAGTACTGGACCGAAGATCACATGGGAGTCTCCGTATCTAACATTCCTTCTTGATGGGAGAACAGTGCTGCCAACAATTTGTTCCACACCCAGTCCTGGGGTGGGAGCAAGGGGTGGCAGTCATGGGAAATTGGCAATGCCAAGTCACGAAACAAGTAAATTGTGTTGCAAACCTTCGAGATTGGCTGTATGACCACCACATCTGTTCTGCAGGAAACACCCATCTCTACATCATAGTTAATATGAGATTGGCTCTTGCAGAATGGCTTTTCAGCCCAAAGCTCCATATGGAAACACTATGCTTGACATGCAGAATGTCCAATATCACTGCTGTGACTCAAAATATGTTGTTCTCCAATTTTTGAACATGTGAAAATTGGAAAAGTTAACTTACCATAAAGGGTAATGAGTTTCTTCGAAATATGTTTGCATATAATACGTCATCATTTGTCCACTTCGCCCCCCACTGGTCTCCTCTGTCTCTTTCCCTCTTTTTGTCCCCTTAACAGTCCCTCAGTGTCCTTTTTGCATCACATATATTCTATTACCCTTTCTTAGTTCACCGCCTACTTCCTCTCCTCCCCCTCAGGACATCTCTGCAGTCTCCTTTCCACTTTTGTGATTTACAGAATACCTGTGTGCATGTGCATAAGTCTTGCTTTAAAACCGTAACGATAACACTGCTACTGCCCATAGCAGCACACTTGCTGCCAAATTATCTTATTTAGTTTTCGACAAAAGCCTCGTGAGGCAAGTAGTTTAATTTCCACTTCCCAGACTAATAAAAAACAGAAGTTCAGGACTGTTCTGTAATGCATTCACAACCACACATGCAAGGAGAGGGTCAAGATTGAAGCCAGCATTCCTCTCATGCACAGACCCTAATCTCATTACTTTTTACTCATGCATTCCCTCTCCAAACTGGATACTAACCAGCTGAGCCACATACCTTATTCAACAGAGATGGCTGCAAATATTTTTGTCTGCTTACGTAAAGCAAGATACTTAGGAAGCAGCGAAAATAACATTAGACATGATACAGAGGCAGAGTCTGTGTGCAATTGTTTCTTGAAAGCTTAGATGAGATGTTTTTGTCTCTGTATGCTAGGAACTACAAAATGCAACCCGTGACTTGAGACCACATGTTCTGAGGACCTGTTCACAGTGGTCATTCAACTGCATCAAAGTACATAAAAAACGTCCTGTGGAAAGACGGTTTTCTAGGTAGAGGATCTACAGTATTTATGAGGCACTTGAAGGCTCCATTACCCTCCAGAGATGAGACATTCTAATTCTCCCATCTGTTGAGTTTGCCTTACCATTTTCCCCAGAGGAGGCTCGGAGGCAAGGAGAAATCATGCTGACTAAATGGTGGTTGAAATTTGTAGAGTGACTGTCGGGTTTATCAGAGACTAACGAGAAGGCTAACTGTATCATCTCATTTGAAAAATCATTAAAAAATGTTCCTGCTTCACATTCCTGTGGTTCCTTAAACTCACTCCACAACAGACCTTCCTCCCTCTCCCTGCCAGCTAAAGCTGTGTCATTATGAGCTGTGGCTATTGGTCATTTCCTGTCTCATCTATCCAAATGCTTGTTTTATTGACTGCGGTACGAATGGGTTCTGAGCTAGGAGCTGGGCTTCCCAGCCATTGGCGGCTGTAGGAACAGAGGGAAAGAATGCAGGATTAGCTGTCAGGAACCTGTATGCAGTCACCAGCTCTCTGCTAATACTTGCCTTCATGTGTGTGCTCAAGCATGTCTGTTTCAAACAGTATTCTTTGAGTACTTAGGATATATTACCCCTCTTCTAGACACTGGGAAATGGAAGTACACATAATACAATAAAAATAGATCCTCGTATTTCTAGAATTCTGCTCTGATGGGAGACATAAAATACACTAATAAAATTAGTACTGATGTATGTTGGTAAAATGTATACTTTGCATGTGCTAATTTAGAGAAGGAAGCATGGTGTTTTGCATAGTATAGTCTTCTATATTAGACAATTAGTGGCATGAAATCAGCTTTAAAATAATCCTTTCTCCATGTCTTTCTCTCCCTCCCTTCCTCTGATCATTAACATTTTATCATAATGTCCTGTCAATGCATCTGGTAATGTTGATGGTTTTTTTAAAAAATTAAGATTTATTTACTTCATTTAATGTGTCTGAGCAGTTGGCCTTCAAGTATGTGTGTGCATTCCTTGTTCATACCTATAGTATGAACTCATACTATAGTATATATACATATAGTATATATACTCATATGGTTGTGAGCCACCATATGAGTGCTGGGAACTGATCCAGGATCCTCTTCAAGAGCAGCAAATTCACTTAGCTACTGAGCCATGTCTCTAGCCCCCTTGATGTTTATTTTGTTAGGTAGTAATTGAGACATTCTCACTTTCTTATGCTTACTAGCATGAAAACATTTTTATTCATTCATCTTTCATCAGTTTGTATCTTCGTATCAAATATGTCTCTTATATGCAGAATACAGTCATTCTTGGGTGTCCTTTGGTTGGATGCTTTAGTGGATGCCCAGAGAGTGTAATTGTTGGTTTGGTTAGATTCGGGTGAGCCATATTGCTACAGAATATGCCTCTCATCTCAGTCACTCACTTTCTGTGTCCTCATTGGTCAGAAACTTTTCAATATTTAATATCTTCCTCTGCTTTGTGCTTATATTTCTTTGGTAGTTTTCTAGTGATTATTTTCTAGGAATTATAGTTTGCATCTTTGAGTTAATGTTAAACTAGTAAACATGTTTTTACTACACTTTCAGTTTTGAAATAGAAGAATTGGGTACACGATTTGGCTTTTTCCTTCCTTTATCTTCCTGTCTTCCTCCCTCTATCTTTCTTTCTTTTTTAAATTTCTCATTTTTTGGTTTTAGTTTTGATTTTCTTTATTGTGCCCCTCTCTCTCCTTCATATGTTGGAATCTAAGACCTAATACATGTTAGTCAAGAAGTCTATTACCAAGTTACATCACCAGCTTGATAAATTTTGTATTACTTGTTGCCTTCTTCTTCTTCTTCCTTCTTCTTCTTCCTTCTTCTTCTTCCTTCTTCTTCTTCCTTCTTCTTCTTCTTCTTCCTCCTCCTCCTCCTTCTCCCCCCCCATTCCCCTCTCCCTTCCCCTCTCCCTTTCCCCTTCCCCCTCCTCCTTTTTCTTTGCTTTGGTGGTACTTTCAAGTACTGTTCCAATATTTTTGATTCCCATAGTTTTAGATGGGACGTCAGCCATCAGTTTTATCTGTGGTCTCCTGTGTGGCATGTGCACTTTGACATCTCTTGGAATGTTTTCCTCAGTCTGACAAGTTGCAGCAAGTAGATTTGCAAAATGGAAAGACCCGGCATTTCATTTGGGCTCTTACAATCCGTCTGAAGTTCTGAAACTTACTGTATGTGAAGTTTATGCCCAGTCTTTCAGCTATGTGAGCCAGAGCCAGTTTAAACTGTTTTATTTTGTCTATTGCAACACAAAGGACCCCTGATTAAAAACTAATAATTTGTTCTGCTTAGCTCCCATGTAATTGTCACCACCGCTGACCCTTGCCATGCTCCACAAAGATGAGACCCCAACCAGCACAAAATACTTCTAGTCTCCAGGACAAGTTAGCCTAAGGGACTGAAGGGACTTCTTGATTATTTTCAACCAGCTTCCCTGGTTCATGTCTAGAATTCATATCTTGGTTCATCTTTATCCACAGTTTGCATTGTGACCTACACCTGATCAACATTGTAAAGGGGAAAAACTCTTCTTATCTCTGCTCACTACTCTTCTGTCCTCTGTTCTCTCTTAGAGTTCTATCAGGCTCTGGACACTCTTCAGTCACCTGCCTGTGGTCTTACCAAATCATTTGCTTTCTGGAATTGAGTTGTAGTCTTCTGGTTGAGTCTCCTTCTCTATGATAATAGGTCTTTTTTCCTGTTTCTATATGCTCTCCTCCACCCTCTTTCTGTCTCAGTTGAGAAGGGATAAGACATCTTTTAAAAGTATTTTAGAAGCATAACAAGACAGAGAAGGAAGCATCATGAATCTGGAATAGATATTTCTGATAGTTTGTGGGAAACAAGTTCTTATTTACATCAACATTCTGCAAATTCTGTCATCAAAAACTTATATTAATCTTGTCTCCATCTTTATCATCTTTCCACCCAGATATTTTCTTTGTGTCAGTATTTTCTCACTGACAACAAGCTGACTCCATCCCCCCTTCATAGATACGTAATTTAAGATATCTTCTCTCCACCTCATTTCACAGTCATTTTACAGTGTTTTTCTTAGTCTTCTTTCATGCTTCCTGGATGTCACTATGCATCACTGCATCTATTTCTCTTCACTCATCTACCTGACTGCCTTTCTGTAGCATGGCTTTGACAACTTTCATCTTTATGGCCTCTGCTCCTGATGATCTCCTTCATGTGTACACAGATCTTCTTACACCTGGCTTCCTGGGTTCCCCATGGTATTCCAGATACTCTCCACCTCAATGGCTCCTGCATGGGATGCTATTTCTCTGTGTTTCGATGGGTACATAATTCCTTTCTCTCATTTGTGCCTCTGCTTAGATAAAATGTCCTTCAAAAGTCCTTCTTGGCTACCCAATAACTAACACACCCAAAGACATAACAAAACCCCTTTTGTTTCCTCAGAAGCCCCTGCATTTAATGCTTGACAGTGTGTTACATATTCATTGTTTATTGCTTTTCTCCACAACTAAATGGAGAATTATCAACAGAAGAGTTCTTAGTGTTTCATGCACTACTGGGATCAGTTGTTTACCAACACTTGTTGACTGAACTAAACTCTACCGGGGGAGTGAAACTCATTATGAGAAAGGCATACATAAAAGACAGACTAATTTGAACATCAGGTAAGTGATTGGATCAGATCCCTTCCAAGAATAAGACTTTGGGATTTGAAGTGATTCTCTCTCTGAAGATTAGCTTCTCCACCAGGCTTTCAACTACTCAGGTTTTACAATTCACCACGTGCTAAGAGCTGATGCATGTTCTTTCTCCACCCTTCATTCACCTTGGCTTCCCCTGCATGCAGACATCATGCCATACATCAGATCTCCTTGAGGAGAAGACAGCCTCAGATAGTTTAAATTTTTTCCCTCACAGTTAACAACAGTGGCTTGAAAAGAGAGGGCTCTCTTTTCTAATGTCTGACTATTCAGAGAAAGGTTCTCCACATCTTGGAGACAAATGGCTACAATTGGACTGGTCATTACTACAAGGGGATTAGTTTTTAGAATGGCTCTTCTTGTCCATTCCTGAGACTGAAGCTTAAGGTGAAGAGCCCTGACTGAAATTATATCACAACTATTAGAATGTTTAGTGGTGGTTTCTTTAAGGAATAAAACGGAACAGGTGTTTGTCTTCTGCTTCACTGCCCATATATGGTCTTAAGGCATAGTTTTGATTGTGGAACTTAGTGTATATGTGCATGTTCTTGTATGTATGGGTGCCTTGTGCATATCCAAGTACACACAACTTTCATGCACAGGAAGGTAAGAAAAATGTGTTAACTCCCATCCACCTTTTAAAAAAAGAAAGAAAAAAAAAAAGACATGGTCCTTTTCTCTTACTTTGAACTCTCCCAATAGTCTGGCTTGCTTGGCCAGTGAGCCCCAAGGATCTGTCTCTCTACCCCTCAGCCTTGAGAATATAAGTGAGTGCTTCTACACTCAGCTTTTTGATTTAGGTTCTAGGCACCTTACCTTTTGAGCCATCCCCTCGGTCACAACTTTTGCTGAAACAAAAGGGCCAAATTTGTTAACTTGGTGGCAAGGCTGGATCCACAGTATTTCAGAGCTATGGACGAGGGGTGTTCCCAGAAGAGCTATCTTTCTGGCTCTGTCCACTCCTCAGCACTGTCTTTTAGATGACTGTTCAAGTGGGCTCTCAGCAAAGAACAAGCCATTTTCCACCTTCCTGGTGATACTTTCTTTTCCTGGAATGGTTTCTTCATTCCGATTCATCTGAACACACACACACAGAAAGAAGGGCTTTGTTCTAGATGCTTTTTAGGTACCTTCCAAAGTCTTTCTTGATGTGTCTCCTCTTAAATAGTCTCTAATTTATTCAGATTTTTATATGTGCATGCCTACCTAGGTTAAAATGTTAAGCATAAGGGCTTATTTTCATTCGATTAATTTTTGTATTTTCTCTTATTAAAATTCCTTGCACCTAGAAGGTATAATTATATCTGCTGGCTGACTTTAATGGAACCAAGTTGTACATGCCATTCTACCTGACACCTACGATTCTAATCACTCAATTAGATTTGTTGTTGTTGTTGTTGTATTGTTGCCAATGTGTATTGTTGACTGGTTCCTCACAGATGTTTAAGTAGCACCTGTATCACTTTTGCCTAGCATGGGACTTTCACAGTGCAGGGCTATCAAATGATATTTTATGAATTGGTAAATATTGGTGGCATCTTTGCTACTACTGTGTGATGCAATTATGACAGAGAGCTGGACAGGCTCAGCTTTGCCTGCATTGAGATGCTAGTCTGATTTCAGAGTCAGATCATGAAACATGCAGGGATAGGATTGCCTACTGAAAGCTGAGATGCAAGAGGGAGGCTTCCAGAGAATGTGATGGATTAAGAAATGGTTTCTCAATACATGTTTGTGAGATGCTACTGAGAAGTGGCCACCTTTTTTTTTTCTTGATGTAATTAAGTATCTCTTCTCCAACTTTCTGAAGGTTCCACAGAGGGCTATGATCCTTCGTGCGTTTGTCTAGGTTTCTACAGCACTGCTTCCTGACCCTTTGTCACTGCATTTGTTGCCTTGTAACAACATATTCAATTTGTAGTCTGCTTTGGCACAGAAAACAGGTGGTATCTTCCTTGATGTGTGTGTCCTGTGTCTGGCACACTGACTATTTGAGAAATGTCTGTTGAATAAAGGATAAACCAAAAAAGGCTCTGTCTTAGAGGGGGTGAAAGGCTTATCTGAGAAGGGCACAGTGGTGGTTGACTTAGGGCCCAGGTAATGTTCTCAGAGAGTTTGTGGAGCATGGCTCCTTGTTAATAGAATGAAAGTACTTGGGGCAGTGATGAAGGCTGATGCATTAGTGTTATGTGAAGTAAGACAATCTCTTAGCTTCAAACAAAGGAGCATGTGACCTACACTGTTTGTCCAGAGGAGTATAGACCTTGACTGACAACATAGGGTAAAGCATGCAGTTATGATTCACCAGAATTCTATTTCCTCCCAGTTCCCAGCAGCCAGGGCCATGACCTTGTCTGGGGCCTATCTTATTTTGAAGAAGTGTATCTTGTACCACTTGGGTTTGGTTTCCCTCTTCACTAAAAGAAATTGTCTGAGTCCATGAGTGAACTATTCTCTGAGTGGGGTGAGATGTCATCAGTAAACATTGAAAGTACACGTGGAGTTAACAGGTGCCCTTGGACACTGTTGGAGTGTTTCATATAGGTATAGGGAAAACGGAGTGTAGTGAGGTAATCAGTGAACATCACCAACGTTGTAGCTAGAGCTATTATATTGACGACAGCTTACATTCATTACATTGTCAGCATGTGCCTGGCACCATGCCAAGCATGAAGTTTGTTCCACAATACTATGCAAGGCAACAGAGATCATGATTATTCCCATTTTGCAGGTAGATAATGGAGACACAGGATTACTCTGAGCATTAGTCTGTGATAATCTGTGGAGTCATGTCACCCCATACCCCAAAGCATCATGAAGCAGGAAATAAGTGATTTTCATTGCTATGAGGCTAGCGGATGTGTTGTTTCTATTATGTAGACTGCTAAGGAATAGCAGAGGAATCGTTTGTCCAGGGTCACTAGTGATGGGAGTTGGGCCTAGACTCACATCTGTTAGACCTTGGAAGCTTGTTGAATTATTGTGCATTACAGACACAAATCTAGTCTTCTACCAGATGTGTGAGGGACACATAAGGAGTCTGGGGAGATGTGGTGCGACTATCTGAAGCTTAAAGCCCAGTCTTTATTGATGGCAATAGCCTTGATTTTTCCTTTCATGTATGCTGTGTGAAGTTACTTTTCCTGAATTATGTTAAGGTTTGGCCACGGCTCTAAGATACAGGGATCATTACCCTCATTCTTCACAGAAGGAAAATGAGTCCTAGGAAGGCTGGTCACCTGCAAACCTAAGCCTCTCAGTCATGATGTGGATTTAAGTCTGTGTCACCCTAGACCCTCAGTGTGGGTTCTTCTATATGACATCCTTTTGGGTTCTTAGGGCTGTATACATCAATCAATCCCATTTTGTATGATAGTTTGGAGGAAAAACAACAGAAGATGAAGTTAGAGCCAGGAAGGTGATGCTGTAGTAATGATGAAAACATCAGTCACATTATGTATGTATGTATGTATGTATGTATGTATGTATGTATGTGTATGTATGTATGTATTCAGTCAGGATCACCACTGACAGCATCTCGTACAGGCCTAGCTTCATGCAGAGGATATCCCCATACTGATTTTCAAGGTTTTTTTTTTTTTTTTCCACTTGACTTTCCTTAGGAATTTTGTCTTTGACATTTACGGTACCTCCATTGTCCTCACACAGATAATCCTGATCTCCTGCGAGAAGAGTCACCAGAGGACCAGAGAGCACAGCAGCTGACCTTAGGTGAATGGGGGCTGTGATTGTTAGCATGTTACTTGCTTAGCTTGCTGGCCTGGTATGGATGTCTGTTTTAGAACATGGAGATATTGTGAGAAATCAGGGGTGGAAGTCGACATCAAGCACCTTTCTGTGGGTTATTTTAGTCAATGATAAGGAAGAGATTATAGGCAGAGACTGGGACTCTGCCTCTCCAAGTTCTCCTTCCAAATTTCAGATGAACTTCCCATGAGACCGACTGGAAGACATAGTGGAGGAAGAAACAGAGAAAATGCACCTTCTATGAGATAGCTTGTTGGTTCAGGTTGCTACTGTATTTCTTCAGCTGAGAGAACTCTTCTGATAGGAAGCTGGGACATCCAGACATCAGGAATATTTTCAGCGCCCTCCTGTTTTATTGGCGATATTTTTGCATGCATTATGCTCCCTTCATTGCTTTGGATCCTTACATTCCTCCCATTCTTTTTCCTGTCCTGGGACCTTTGTACTTGATCTTTGCTAATAACCCTTACCCCCAACTACTGGCCCCACACTGCAGCTTCCTGCAATTCTTCAGTCTTTCATCTTAGAGTTTTCTGCCCAAAGAAACCTTGATAGGCCTCCTGCTTGGAGACCACTTTATTGCTTTGCTCTTTTATAGACTCCTCATAGTACCTATTCTGATTTTAAATTCTATCTTAGTTCTCCTATTCAGTGTCTGATTTCTCTCTCTCAGGTTATACTCTACTCTACAAAGACAAGTGTTTCCACAACCAATCATAGTTTGGCCTGTGTCAGGTTCTCAGAAAGTGAATATCAACATTAGATGGGAGAATACTGCACTGAACAAAAACACTTCTAAGTATGGAGAAAGAAAGCCCAGGAATGAAGAAATGATTATTATCTTTTTGGGACTTTGGGAATGTGGATATACAAGGCAGGGTTTGGGAGAGAGACAGCAAGGCCTCCAGGCACATCTCTGAAGCCCCATGTACTTTCTAGCTTTGCCATTTCTGCAGTCACAGGTTCCCATGCTGCTGCTTGGGCTGGAATGAATCACTGGGGACCTTAACCTTGCTTGCAGGGTGCAGTTGCCATGGAGGCTGAAGCTCAACTGGAGCTTTTCGGAGCTGGCAGGTGGATCAGCCTGCAGCAATTTTTTCTTGCCTGGACCCTGGCAGCTCTCAAAGATTCAAAGCTGGAACAAGCTGACCAGAACACCATGACCTTTGGCACAGTTTCCTCCTGTTCTCTCTTCTGCTCACAAAGCAGGGAGGAGGAGCCCAGCTTCTTTGCTCTGGCTCCTGCTCCCTGCAAGACAGGTTTGTTTTAGATGCAGGGAATGGAGGACAGGAAGAATGAAGGGCACCCAGGTGGCTGTGCTGTGAGCAGCAGGGGAGCCAGATGGCTTTCTACCCTACTTGGAATGTGAATATTTGGTAAAGTGTGTCAGCCCATTAGATTTTTCTCGCTTCAAGCTCTGTCTCTGGCTGTATCCTGCTACAGGAGTAGCTGCTTAGACTCTGGAAAACTCAGAATAGGATTACCTTCTGCCTTGCACCCCTTGCCACCCAGCCTTCAGAGTGCCAATTCATTATGGATGAGCTGGATTGTGATTTAGTGGCAGTTATTAAGGACTTGCTAAACCTTAGTTATTTCATCTTCAAATGGGGCTAATAGAAAGTTTCTAGAACCACTAAAATATTAGAACTAGTATGCACAAGGTGCTTGGCATAGGCAGCAGGAATCAATAGATGACAGTTGACATCATTATTATACACCTTGTCTCATTTATCTTTATAGATCTATATAACTGCTTTAAAAATAATTTTTAAATTATGTGTGCGTGTGTGTGTGTGTGTGTGTGTGTGTGTGTGTGTGTGTGTGTACGTGTATGTATACATGTACAACATGCCATGGCTTAGTAGTGAAGAGTAGAGTACAACTTGTAGACATTGATTCTTTCCTTCTACCCTGTGGGTCCTGAGGATCAAACTCAGCTTGTCACTTCTTGGGGCTAGTGGCTTATCTCCTTGGACATATTTTGTGGGTCTAATATTACTAATTCGTAGCTGGGGAATCTGAGTCTAGGGGGCCTTCAAATACCCTATGGCCTCCATTTCCAAAGCTCGGAGTAAAAAGAATAAACATTTCTACCTTTCCAAGCTCTTTCTCTACATGTACTTATAAACTCCTTTCACTTTGTTTAATATTAAATTCCTCCTACCTGGTGTTTATTGTTCATCCTGTATGTACCTACACTGAGCCAACCTATGATGATCTAACTATGAAAACATCATTGAACTCATCCTTGTAGAGTGCATGGAAGTGGAGAAATAGTAATCATTAAAAGAACTAGGGTAGAACTAAAAACTAGAAATGGGTACTATGAGGGAATGGAACAGTGGTAGGAATCATGTCTGTTCTACCCTATCTTGGTCACCTTAGTTTTTCTGTCCCCCTCTTTTGCCTTGGCTTACTTCTCTAAGAAATGGAAGTCAAATATAGTTTATGCAGTTGCCTTCTGCAGTAAGTCTCTGATTAGCCCAGTGTCTATTAAATGACATAGAGTAGGAAGCATTGTCAGCTTCTGCAGAGGGTCTTATGAGATGTTCTCATGTTAGTCATCTGTTTTCAAATCCATAGTCTTCCCTGTGTAGCTGAGGAAGTCTGTGGCTTCATAGGAGGGGTTTGTTTCCTGTGAGTTAAGGCCTTGTTAGAATATGTCTTATTTGAGTGGTGGGCTAATTTCTGAGCGATGTGCTTATGAGACTGGCTTTAGTCTCCACTCTGCCATTTATGAGCTCATTCTGTGTGTCCTGCTTTGTCTATAAAATGAGGATAATTACAACAGTATGATATAATGTGTAAAATCTGCTCATCAGTTCCTAGCATATGGGATAATTTGATCAATAATAGATGGTAGTATTGGGCTGGGAATGCCCATTTTCTTACGTTGGCTTTCCTCCTTTTCAGTATGAAACCTGAATAAAATTTGACTTACAGATATCACTAGAGAATACCAACAGAATCCCTTATCTCTTGGGAACTGGGCAGGGATACAATGTCTTAGGATAAACAGAAATAACAGGGCCCAGCCCAGGGGGTGTTTTTGATTCAGGACCAAGGACAGTATCCAGCTTGCTCCCTTGCCCTACTATGCTTGTCAATGGAGTCTGAGTAGGACAACCTTTATGTCAAGGCTTCTGCACCTGCAACAAGCTCCTTAACTCTCTGCATCTGTCCACACCCTTCCTCCCACATGCTTTTCTTCCTGTCTTATATTAAAGAATTCTATCACAGTAAGAAATATGGAGGATATAGAGATCCCCTTTGCCATGATCACTCAGCTCCAGCAGGCACTGATATTCTACAACTATTTCTGTACTTTGCTTTTCTTAAATGAAACTTTGCAGAGCCCACGGGTCCCCATCTATCACCTTTCTTCCCAGAAGTGACCTTAGGTCTTGCTTCCCTTATCACCTCCAGTTCCCCGTCATCAATTCAAGTACTCCACAGTTTAAAGAAGCAGACAACCCCCGTCTCCTGCAGTTCATGATAACCTTTCCTATAGAGAACAGCGGCCCTCAGCTTTGGAGGGATTTCTGTGATTTATTATTCATGACTTTAATCTTGTTTCAATCAGTACTCAGTTTGAGGTGACACTTCTACTTGCTGGATGGGCAAAATCAAGCTCAGTTTGGTTCCAGCCTCTGAAAGCTCCCAAGACACACAATATAGCACATAAGGGATGCTATCATATGGTGGGAGGGACAGGACTCCTCCTTCCTCAGCTTTGCCTAGGTGTTGCCCTCACATTAACATTTATGATCAGAAAACTGGAAATGTTGTAAAAAGAGAAAGCCTAGTAGGTGTGCCTGGGTTTGCCCAGGTACCTGCGATGCACTTTGAATAGGCCAACTCATTTGTTTTTCTACCAACTTCTTCAAAATATATAGAGTTAAGGTTGGAAAGCCAAGTTTGGCAAAAAGTGCAGTTTATATTTAAATTTTCAATGTGAATGTTTATATTTTTCTGGCTCCTTTGTGTACATCTATGTGTATATTGCATGTATGTGTTCAAGCATGTGCATGTGTGCATTTAAGTGTGTGTGCACATTATGTACATTCTTGTGAAAGTTTTGTTTAACACTGAGTTAGTTCCATCATTTCTCAACTTATTGTTTGAGTTAATGTCTTTCAGTGAACTTCCTACATCTCACTGATTATCTAGGTTAGCTGACAAATGAACTCCAGAAATCCCCTCCCCCATTTCCATCTTCTTAGTGCTGGAATTACAAATATGTGTCACAACATTTTTTTTTTTTTAAATGTGTGGTTTCTGAGGATCTGAATTAGATTTCCATGCTTGCATGACAGGTACTTGATTAATTAAGAGTTCCCCGTAATTCCATCTGACTCATTCTTCAGACCCCAAATGAGTTGATATAGGGACTAAACTTCATTTAGTTATATTTCCAGGGCCCAGCACTGATGCTCCTTAGCAGAGAATTAATTTATGATTATGCATATTGCACTAGGACTCAAGGCTACAAGGAACCAAGGATGTTTTGGTCCTGCCCTCAGGAGCCCATGACCTAAATGGGAAGATATCTTTAGTAGCTGACACAGTGATGCAAGATATCAGTGCCTACTGACAGCTTGGGATTTCTACTCTAACAGGAGATGGAATTACATTCTCTTTGACTTTTTTTTTTCCTCTTATAATTTTTTCCTCTGTTTTTCTTTTATTAATATTAATCATCCCAGTCATTTACATATGAAATATCATACTTCCCAGATACTTCCTCCACCAACCCCCTATCCAAAGATATCCCACTTCCCTGTTACCCCTCTGTCAGTCTCCCATCCCACATCTGCCCTCCCCCCTCCTTTTTGCCTGTATGAGAGTGTTCCCACCACTCTCCCACTCAACTGCTCCAGCATCCCCCTACTCTGAGACATCAAACTTCCCCAGGACAAGGGCATCCCCTCCTGTTGCTGTCTAGCAAGGCCATCCTCTGCTACATGTGTATCTGGAGCCAAAGATCCCTTTAGGTACACTCCTTGACTCTTGTTCTTTCATTACAACAGGCCAAACTACAGAGATAGCCTTTCCTCATGCCTCTGCCCTGCTGCACCTTAGAGTGGCTTTGTTTTCCCCAAATCTGACATTCCTATTCTACCTGTCTTTGTCTGTTGCTGTCTCCTTCAGCCAGGGGCTCAAACCAGACACTTGGGTTTTCTTTTCTTTCATTGCATTTTGAGCAAATTCAACGTCAGGACTGTATCCAAGGAAGCACCATTACACAGCTCTCCCAATCACTTCCTTCCACTGCCTCCAAACACAGGAGGGTGTGCCTTCAGATGCACACTGTGCAGAATTCTGGTACCAAAAATCTGTCTTCTATGCACAGTTGGGGACAAATGTTACTTTAATATGCTAACTTTGTCTCTCTCTCTCTCTCATTGTATGTGTGTGCATGCATGTAAATAAAACAGCCTTAAAACTTGTATCCTTTGAAGTCTCATATTTCATTTTATGAATTTAAAATCACTCCTCGGAGAAGAGGGTGAGAGTCCTTACTAGTCTTCCATGATAGCTATGTCACACGGAAAGTCAAAACCCCATAAACCAGGTTCTGGTTGAGAAAGCCAAGTTTGACCTGAGTGGTTCATAACAGGAACACGACAGACAGAGAAAATGATAAGTAAAAGGAAACTTATGGACACCAACGTTTGTCATGTCTGGAGATATTATTTACCAGTTTTCACTTAATTGTGCTGGAAGAGAATAAGGTGATTATCAGTTTGATATACAAGAAATATAAGTGTATTCATCAACATGGATACATCTAACACCCCAAGCAATTAGTAGGCAGGTATTGCTCACCAGAGAACTCAGGGATAGTTTTAGAGACCTGAGTATCTACCATCCTTAGTATTTGTCTTTTTTTTTATTATTATTTTCATATTTTATTTACATTTCAAATGTTTCCCCCTTTCCAGATCTCCCCTTTGGAACCTCCCCATTCCCTCTGCCTTCCCCCTGCCTCTATGGGGATATTCTCCAACCCACCTCCCTACCCCATCCCCCACCCACTCTCGTCTTCCCTCCTTGACATTCTCCTATACTGGGGGATATAACACCCTCAGGCCCAAGGGCCTCTCCTCCCCCTGACGGATAACAAGACCCTCCTCTGCCACATTTGTGGCCAGCACCATGGGTCCCTCCATGTGTATTCTTTAGTTGGTGGATTATTCTCCAGAAGTATGGAGGGTCAGGCCAGTTGCCAGTGTTGCTACCTCCCTAGGGCTGCACACTCCCTCAGCTCCTTCAGTCCTTTCTCCAAGCCCTCCATCTTGGACCTCGTACTCAGTACTACTGTTCCTGTGAAGTGACTCTTGGGTGTTTCAAACTTTTAGGCTAATAACCACTTAACAGTGAGTACATACCATGTTCATTCTTTTGTGACTGCGTTACCTGGCTCAGAATGATGTTTTCAAGATCCATCCATTTGTCTACAAATTTCATGAAGTCATTGTTTTTAATAGCTGAGTAGTATTCCATTGTGTAAATGTACCACATTTTCTGTATCCATTCCTCTGTGGAGGGACATCTGGGACTAGACAAGGCTGCCCTCTCTCTCCCTGTCTATTCAACATAGTACTTGAAGTTCTAGCTAGAGCAATCAGGAAACAAAAGGAAATCAAAGGGATACAAATTGGAAAGGAAGAAATCAAAATATCACTATTTGCAGATGATATGATGGTAAAAGTGACCTGGTATATGATGGCTTAAGTGACCTGAAAAACTCCACCAGCTATCTGCTACAGCTAATAAACAACTTCAGCAAAGTGGCTGGATACAAAATTAACTCAAGCAAATCAGTAGCCTTCCTATACTCGAAGGATAAACAGGCTGAGAAAGAAATTAGGGAAATGACACCCTTCACAATAGTCCCAAACAATATAAAATATCTTGGTGTGACTCTAACCAAACAAGTGAAAGATCTGTATGACAAGAACTTCAAGTCTCTGAAGAGAGAAATCAAAGAAGACCTCAGAAGATGGAAAGATCTCCCATGCTCATGGATCGGCAGGATTAACATAGTTAAAATGGCCATCCTGCCGAAAGCAATATACACATTCAGTGCTATCCCCATCAAAATCCCAACTCAATTCTTTGTAGACCTAGAAAGAGCAATTCTCAAATTCATATGGAATAACAAAAACCCAGGATAGCAAAAACTATCCTCAACAATAAAAGGTCTTCTGGGGGAATCAGCCTCCCTGACCTCAAGCTGTACTACAGAGCAGTAGTGATAAAAACTGCATGGTATTGGTACATTGACAGGCAGGTTGATCAATGGAATAGAATCGAAGACCCAGAAATGAATCCACACACATATGGTCACTTGATCTTCGACAAAGGAGCTAAAACCATACAGTGGAAAAAAGAAAGCATCTTCAACAAATGGTGCTGGATCAACTGGCGGTCTACATGTAGAAGATTGTGAATTGATCCATTCCTATCTCCCTGCACAAAGCTCAAGTCCAAGTGGATCATGGACCTTCACATAAAACCAGATACACTGAATCTAATAGAAGTGAAAGTAGGGAAGAGTCTTGAACACTTGGGCACAGGGGAAATGTTCTTGAACAGAACACCAATGGCTTGTGCTCTAAGGTCAAGAATTGATAGTTGGGACCTCATAAAATTACAAAGCTTCTGTAAGGCAAAGGACACTGTAATTAGGACAAAACAGCAACCTACAGATTGGGAAAAGATCTTTACCAATCCTACATCTGATAGAGGGCTAATATCCAATGTATACAAAGAACTCAAGAAGCTAGACTCCAGAGATACAAATAACCCTATCAAAAAATGGGGAAGTGAGCTAAACAGAGAATTCTCAACTGAGGAAACTCGAATGGCCGAGAAGCACCTAAAGAAATGTTCAACATCCTTAGTCATCAGGGAAATGCAAATCAAAACAACCCTGAGATTCCACCTCACACCAGTCAGAATGGCTAAGATCAAAAACTCAGCTGACAGCAGATGTCGGCGAGGACGTGGAGAAAGAGGAACACTCCTCCATTGCTGGTGGGAATGCAAATTGATACAACCTCTCTGGAAATCAGTTTGGCGGACCCTCAGAAAATTGGACATAATACTACCTGAGGACCCAGCTATTCCACTCCTGGGCATATACCCAGAAGATGCTCCAACATGTAATAAAAACACATGTTCCACTATGTTCATAGCAGCTATATTTATAATAGCCAGAAGCTGGAAACAACCCAGATGTCCCTCCACAGAGGAATGGTTACAGTATTTGTCTTTCTAGAATAAGATTGCATAACCCTTGCCTTAAACTTTCGTTTATATCTTATAGATAATGTATGTATTTGAATCCACTTGACTTTAGTTGAATATTCTTAAACCTTTTCAGCAATTCATTCGTGTGGCAATTTTCATGTAACTTCATCCAGGGGGCTTTGGTTTCTGTAATGCTTAGGATTGTCTTTGTACACTAAGTGAATGTCTCCTTCCCTGTGGACCTCTGCCTTGCTATGCAGAGACTCCACTGTACAGACAACATTTACTATAACTGTTTGTTCCCTGGCTGCTTTCGATTTTCTTTCCAAGGTGTGGGATATATCCAGCATCTTTTCTCTCTGTCTCTGTCTCCTTTCTCCCTTCTCTATTTCCTTTCTTTATTCTTTCCCTGTCTATCTATCCATCTTCCCACCCATTTCTTTCTTTCTTTCTTTCTTTCTTTCTTTCTTTCTTTCTATCTATCTATCTATCTATCTATCTATCTATCACAATCTTCATGACTATATCTGTCACTTAGTCAAGAAATGTCAGATGCAGATCTCTCCACCACTCTACATCCCTTTTCTCCAAGTCCCTTCTATCAATGGGAGAAGCCAGAAAGAGGATCTAGGAAGGGGGCTTTCTGGTGGGCATCAATGAATCATGGACAAATCACTGTTCAGACAGGCTGGTCAGATCCTTCTGGCCATCTGATCATCTGATGAGTCACGCAGACAGATAATGTGTCAGTGCTTCTCTTCTTCCTGGCCCTGGATATCAAAATAGCCTGCTGCTCCTTCCATCTGGGTCCACTGCAGGGAACTAACTCAACTCTACAAGAAAGTTAATCCAGTGAGGAAAGTGGGAAGGCCTACTGTTGGGTGACTGAGCTGGAGTTTAAATGTTGCAAGGCATATTTAAAAGAGGCTTGTCTTACCTTGCAACCACCGAATCATCATCTTGTGAATTAGGCCTTCTCCATAGCTGTCAGGGTTCTGTTCTCCATTTGAATGTCTTCCTTGTTAAGATCTGGCTTCGTGACAATGAACACTGCAGAATAGATGCAGGCTGCTATATAAAGGGCCAAAATGGTAACAATTTGTGAGCAGCAAGCACCTACCATGCTAAGCACCCATTAAGCATAATCTCCTTTAATTCTTGGGTAGGTGTTGCTCACTCTGAGATTTGTGGTTGTGAAACTAAGGCTTAAGATGTTGCAGGTACTTATGGGTAGGAAAAGATAGCGCCCAAGGTGCAGAGGAAGGTGACTGTAATTGATCATCTAAATTGGAACATTTGGGAGTCAAGTGGGAGAACTGTTCAAAATAGTGTCAGGTAACAGATAGAAAGTTGGGACACCCCAGTAAGCCAGAGATAGATAACTGTTTGAACAGGAATATTTGGGGCTTCTCATGCCAAATGGTTTCCTGTTTACACATTGCTTCTCAAGACAGTAACAGAAGCAAAGTCAGCCTCCCAATTCTAGCTTTTTTTCTCCCCTTCTCATTTCTTCTAGATATTATTAGAATTAATAGAATAATTATTAGGATAATTTCTAGAGGTGAGCAAGATAAGTGTCACTGTGTCAGAACATTATACATGAGGTTGGGATGTCTGGGATAGAAAGAGAAATGAGAAAGAGGTAAACTGTGGCAAGATCTGCCAGGTTCGTTTTCAATTTTACCACTAAGGCAGAGCCAGTGCTATATCTGAGCAGGAAAAAGACACGGTCTGATTGGTAATTTGGAACGAACACTTCTGTGGTTGTGTTCCACCTTAAGCCCAAGAGAAACTGGACACTGAAAGTATTTAGAACATATTTCTAAAAGAGCTACTGAGTGCCCAGCATAATATAACCTTTTACATAATTGAGAGACAGCCAAGCCTGGGCAGTTCCACCCCAGCTTAGCATCAGCTTCTGGACACACCCTCTTCACAGCAATCAGTCACCTCTGTGGGGTACCTGAAAGCCACTCTTTCAGGAGACTAGTTTTTCCCATTTGCTTTTTGGCTTCTCTCCCTGTGTTAGTACATGCACCATGTTAAGTAGCTAGCTCGGTAGAAGGGGTCTAGCTAGATTTGAGAAATTCAGGGTCATTTCTGCAACCATGGCTGATCTGTTCACTGTGACTTTCCTGACACTATTTACTTTCTATGACCTTTAGGCCTTCTGAGGGTCAGGAAGTACTGTTAGAGTTTTTCAGCTGGGGACAGGATGCAGAAGGGAGCTATAGACATGGGTGTTCCCCAAGCCTGGCTGTGGTACCCATCACCCCACCAAAGCAGCCCAGGGAACTTTGCTGTTTGCCATCCTATGTCCTGGAGCTTCCCACAAAGCATTACCCTGTCTGGCTGGGAGACCACAGGATGCCATGAAATGAAAGACACTCTTCACACTTATGGCGACTGGAATGCTGTCTATATAAACCAGATGATGTGAGGACCAATTCATTAACAATTTGCAGTCTGATGATGAATGGTGGAGCCTCTTGGATTAACTCTTCAATTGGCTTCCCTCAAGGGACGGGCAGCATCCAAGATGGTCCTGAACTATTGGTGGTGTCACATCCCCATATTTAGAAGCAGTTAGACACACTTTCTTCCATCTGTGGGCAGATCCTGTGCACTGCTTCCTCCATCCTCTCCTAGATTTCCAGATTCTGGTCTCTCTCTTAGCATCCTCCTCCCCAGAATCTTCCTTTAATCCCTTGGTTGTTATTATCTTATTCCTCCAGCTGAATGCCAAATCAGTCCCTTTCTGACATGCCTTCATTCATTCCCTAAGTATGTAGACCCAGTTTACCTAGTTTTCCCTTGAGTATTTCACATTGGGATTATTTAGTCATTAATACTTGACAACATCAAGCTGACTTCTGTACATCCCTCTTGAGCCTTAGTGAGCTCACTAATGACAAAGAGGGCTGGAACTCCTATCTTTGGCTTTCTACTTTCCATAAGGGATTGGCATTGGGTGAGAATGTTGGAAGAGTTTTAATAATCAAATTCACAAAGAGTATTGCACAGCTACCACTGTTAAACCAATTTATACATAAAGAGACAGAGTCACATGGAAAGCAAACACTGTGCTCAGAGTCACTCACCCAGAGTTAATGCAGGCAGGATTAACCTTTGAGGCTGACAAGTCCTTAGTCTGAGTTAGGAAACATCTTCCTGGGGAGATGCCTGAAGGAGAAGGAGGATTCATGGTAAATCAAGAAGCAAGATGGGAGTCATTTTCCTCCTGGGGAGAGATTGGAAGTAAGGGCAGTCTTAGGGATATGCTTGAGATAGGTCATAATAAAGCCGCAAATGGTAGTTTACATTGTGATACCAAGTTATGGAGTGAATATATGCTGTTTATATATATGCTGGTTCTAATAGCAACCTTTACATCAGTATCTTCCTTTAAAATTTAAGAAAATTGAGGCTCACAGTGATGTAAATATAGAGGAAAGCCTGACTTCAGTTGGGCCTGGATGAAAGAATAGCCGATGACCAACAATGTTCCATGTCCTTTTTACAATGAAAAGCAAGATGGGGAGCCACTGGACCACTTCTGCAAATCACCCACTGTTGGAACTCCTGTCCTTCCTCCAGATTTGTAAACAGAGGCTGTGGGTCTGTAGAAGCCAAAGTACACAGGGGCAGATGCAAACAAGGTTTCCATTGAGGAGAATTCTAATAGACTTAACTGGTATGCAGTGTTGTCCCTGAGGATTCTTGCCTTCACCATGGCCTAGATACCTAGGCCTGGTGGTCTACAGCTGGCTACAAATTATAATTGAGCCATCCAGTTCCTACGGTCTGGTCTGGAAAACAACTTGGTAGTTTGTTTTCACTACTAGACTCATTGCTGAGCCCTTTGAAAAGAGGCAAGAGTAAGAAAATGTTTGCTGTGATTTGGAGTTAAGACATCCTACTTTAATAACTGTTATCAGTTACTACATCTATGAAACATTGGCTGAGTCCTGTGGCTGTTCATATTGGACTGTTAATCTGATTATAATAAGACATGCTTGGAGATTAGTGAAGCTCTTTTCTAGATGTGTGTGTGCTGTGGCATGTCAAGAAGGAGCTAGATCATGAGGGCTTTTGATCAAATGCATAGTTTAATTTACTTCCAAATAAACCATCTGAAAGTGATGAAGTCACGAAAGGTAGAGCTTGATTGGAAAAAGGAGGTCAGTGTGGGTCAGTGTTCTTTGGAGCTCTATCTTACTTAGGACTCTTCCTGTTACTTTTCCATTCTTATTCCTGCTCACCACAATGTGATCCACCTAGCATGTTCTCCTTCACCAATAAGATAGAGTCAAACCTCTGAATCTACAGGTCCATATGAAACTCTTATGGTGTTTGGTCACAAGGATTAAAAATTTCACTAGCACAAGTCCTTTCAGTGCAACAGGCTCTATGCCAACCCTTGGGATATAGCAGTGAATGAGATAGTATCTGTCCTCAGATAATGCCCTATTTAATCCATGGGGACATTGAGAAAAGACATATGTCAATATAAAATATGTGGTCTTACAGCAGAGTCAAAAGGTAAAGACCGAGAAGTTCAGAGAAGACTTCTGTGATAAAATGCACTGCAGAATGCAGTTTCTGGGCAAAATGTCTTACATTGTCATTACATCCATTGTGCCTGCTTGATGTCCCCTCAGATAAGTCCACTAGGAAGACTCATTGAACCCTTGCCTGAGTATCCAGCCATTCTTCCTAGCCATTCATATGCAATTCTGTTCTATTTGTATTTACTCATGGTCACACGAATGTGCTACAATACATAGACTAGAGAAAGCTAACAGAAGGGGGTCTGTATGGAACCATTGAGAGCTGCCATCCATAGTAGACTCAGACCTTCCAGTGTAACTGCTTTAGGGTCACCCATGATGTCCCAGCCCATAACTCTTCATTTATGATCTCTATGCATGCCTAAATTCCTCTTCATCCCCCAGTGTGAACTTTGGTGAAACCATACTTTGGACTGCTCTTGGGACCTCATGATGAGGGTTAGGTATTATTTACATCTCCCCAGGGAAGGAATTCTCACCACAAAATGATATTTGAATAAAGATGAGACAAAGTAAAGGGGCAGGCCAGGTAGATGTTTGAGGATAGGACCTCTCTGGTAAAGGTAAGAGGCTGTGAAAATGGAGTGAGCTCATAGATAACCTGGGACATGTGGGGAGCTAGTGCTGGGGACTCTCTGGTCACTGCAATGTGCAAGCATAAAGAGGAGTATGAGATAAATGGGAAACTACACCACCTCCCTCCCAGAAAGAGCTCAAACTAGAAGATGTGATTTATCCAAGTAATGCCAGAAATAGTGACAAGATATCTCTCGATTATTATTAGGGGCCAATTTCAGTCCTCTAATAGTCATGTAGAATAATGAATGCCAAGGCATCATCCATGAAGATAAAGGAAAAGTACTAATTAATTCATTAGGTATCTTATAAGAACTTCTGTTCTGAAGGCATGCATGCAAGAGTGAATTTTAAAATATGATCCATTATCAAAATAATATTCATACGTTTCAGTTGGTTGCTATCTCTTAGACTTCTTTGACTCACAAGTTCTCTATTAGCTTGCTAGAATCACCAGAAAAAGATAAAACAGACTGGGTGGTTTGAATAACAAAAATTTGTTTCTTAAAATTCTGGATGCATAACATCCAAGGTCAAGGTGTTGGCAGGAATGGTTTCTCTTTTGGTCAGTGTCCTTGGCTTGTGGGTTATGGTTTTCTCTGTGTGTCTTTCCTCTGCATGCTTCCTAATCTCTTCTTATAAGACACCAATCATGTCTGTTAAGGCCCACACACATGGCTTTCCATCACTTACTTACCTCTCTTAAGCTGCTACCTCCAAATACAATACTCTTGTGGACTAGAAGTTTAACACATCAATTGCGGAGGGACATAATGGACTCTCTCTCACAGTTTATTCCAATGAGCCATTTGCTTTGCACTGAATAGCTCTACAGTTTTCTGTCTTGTCCCTGGGATTTACCATATATCCTGTAATATTAATGTTGCCTAGATACTTGTTGGATTGTGCTTTGAATTTTTTTCTTCAAGCTAGAATGTTACATTAGGGTACATGATGTGTACTTCTCCAAGAGGTGAATGATATCTGGTTGCTTCTTCTTAAGATGTACAAAAAACTTGGAAAACAAGAAATGTAGTTGGATGAGAGCTACCATACCCAGAATATGCTGGTGGTCACTCTAGTATGGGAGGCTTTGAGGCATACCTGAAGGCTCAATAGTACCTTTCCCATCAACCTAAGATTCATTTACATCCAATGTCATTTTAGCAACTACAAGTTAATGGAATACTTACTTAGCAAATGTAATTAACTTTGCATATGAGCTGAAGCAGTAGCTTAGAATGACACCCCCCATCTGACCTATTATGCAGAGTGTCAGACATTATATCAAGAAGCTGTGAGATGTGGATTGGACATGTTCCAAGTCCCTTAGATCCCTGTCTTGCCCTGACACATTCTAGAATGTAGTCCTACACAACTTGCTTAAAATTTTTGAATGGTGAAATACACACTAAGTTTTTATCTTCAAAATTGACTTCAGGGGTTGCCTCCCCAGGTGACTGCCTCCCATCCTTCTTCCTTCTCTGACTGACAGCTCCTCTCTAGGAAGTTCTTCTTCCCAGATGTCTTTTTCTTCCAGCCTGCTCTTTGCTAACCTTTTGTTATTTACGTGTGTATCTCCTCCCCAGTGGATGGTGCTTCTTTAAGCTCTGGACTATGCCTTTATAATTGTTGTCACAACAGCTGCCTCTTCTTAGGAGCTGCTTAGTGAATACCTGAGTGACTAAATGGTAGCTCCTGAAAAGCATTCAAAATCCAGCCCAAATTTGAACTACCATGGAGCTTTTAAATTTTACCTGTAGTTCAGTCAGGGAGTACTTGCCTAGCATGCACAGAGCCATCCCCAGCATCACATAAGCCAGGTATGGTAGCTCATATCTATAATCTTAGTATCCAGGAGATACAGACATGGCAGTTTAGAAATTCAAGGTCAACCTCAGCTATAGTGCAAGTTTGAGGTCAACTTGGGCTGGGACCATAACCACCTCAAGAATAATTAGTGATATCCCAGAACTCAATTCCAAGCACATTGAGGAACAGATTTTGAAGAGTGTTCTTGGTAATTGGAACGGAGAGTCAGAATTAAAATCCTCTTAGCTCTAATGGATGGTACCAGTTCTCAATCGAGGCTCTTGGGCCTCCTGCAATATGGTTATCTACCTGGAAATTTGTTAGAAAATAACATTTTTTTTTTTGAAAATTCTAGATTTGCACAGCCAGGGACCATCTCTTTGTGATTAATCCATCCTCCATGTGACTATGATGCAGGCCAATAATTGAGAAACTAGCTTAAGGCAGCCGTCGGCATTGTAAGACAAAAAGTGATTCAGTGATTTTAATCTTTACCATTATTCTAGCCATTCAGCATTGATACTGTTGTTCCAGAAGCTATGGACATTATGCAAATATATGTCTCAGGTTCTAGTAAAACTTTATTTAAAAAGGAATCATAAAGTTGGCTAAGGCTTTAGTTTGTCAACTTCTGCACTTAAGAATTACAACCGTCAGCTGTTGCTATGTAACCAATTACTATGTGAGTGGGTTTCTAGCAGAAGTACATCCATGGCTGAACAGTACAATCTATGTGTGTCTGAAGAAAAGGGATGGGGAAGTGTGTACCACATCTAGGTACAACTGCATTGTTAGAGACATGTGGCAAAGAAAAAAGCATCAGGGCAAAAAGAGATGAATGGAGATACTATTCCATTGTAGAATTGGTTGAAGGACAGGAAAGTGCTTAGGAGATTGGACCTGTGGCCAGTGTCTTGTTGATACTGATTACTGCTACCTGCACTATGATTATCAATCATTCTTTTGCTTGATTTTACAAGTCAGGGCTGGGTATTGGGTGTAATTGTTTATTCTTTTTGGAAGGCTGTTTCTAACATCCTCAGAGACAGGTGTCATTCACTATGAGCACTTGTGACAACAGGTATAGGGAGTCATTGGTACTAGCAGGCTGCCTTGGTAATAGAACAGTTTGTTCTTGGTGCTGTGGGCTATTTGTTCAGAGGAAGCCCTGGGACAGGTTTGTTATAACATGATCACTTGCTCTTTATAAGCAGGTAAATCATCCTGACAGCCTGCACTGGATACAGACGGAGAACTCCAACGCTTGCTTGAAAGAAGATGACTTGCTTTACTGGAGCTCAAACATTAGACCTCCAAAGTTAATGAGAGTACAGTTGGGTCATCTTTTAGAACAAGGCGAAGGAGGATGAAGCAGATTGGTCCTTGGTGATTTATTTTTATAGGCAGTGGTTAACTTGCGAGGACCATTCTGTGCTTAGTCTACCTTTCCACCTCCATTCCTTTCCTGGTAGCTCCAGGATGCTTTCTGGGGACCATTTATATCAGAGTCACCTGGGAAATTATTAACACAAACACATTTCTGGTCTAATGCTCACAGCCACTGATTATCGAGGGTAACCTGTGACTTCCTTGTTTTAAAAGCTTTTTGATCCTTGTGAGGCACAGTGCCTTGTAGGTGGCACTCATTTCTCATTTGTACATTCAGACATATAATTACATGATTGCTCAGCAACTGGGCTTCACACAGAGCTGATCAAAACTGGAGAGTTCTGAATCCTCAGCTCTTAAAGGGCCAGGGCCAGGCCTTATTTATCCTCATGTTCGTGGCAAGGTGTCTTGGTGCATGTGAAGCCCTTCGTTTTATAGGACTGAAGATGGGACCCAGGAAAGCTAAATGATTTACTTGTGGCTATGCTGTTGATACAATGCAGAGTCTCATTCTGCCTCCCCACTCTTCACTCTTTGCCCTTCCCAAGCTGCTTCTTGGAAAAGGATCCCATGTGTGAAATATATCTGATGTGTTAGACTTCGTGCTGAGGCATGTGATTGCCTTATAATCTTTATTGAGTATGACTTGTTAAATTCACATTATCTACTCTGCTTTATAGAAGAGGAAATGTTCAGAAAAGTACTGTAACTGGTGAAGGTAGAAAATTCCAAATAAGGTTTCGTTTGTGGACAGTGTGATTGAAAGGAGATGTGAGAGATTCATGGGATGCTAACTATGCTGTAAATAGGGGTCCTTGGGAGTGGAGGTTGGGGTATAAAGAACCACTGTCCCACGGAGGGTTCCTGGACTTGTCACATGTTGCTCTTCAGAGACATAGTGGAAATCAAGTCTTGGTGGAACTAGGCAGCAAACCCATGCTCATTGGATGGACCCTGTTGCAATCCTCAGTAAGTCCTTGGCTTTGGAAAAATCTCTGTGTGAGCTTACACAGAATGTAAATGAAAGTCCTAAGATAGATGCCAGAACTTCTCCTGGGCACCCCTCCCTCAATTCTTCTTTATCCTCCCTCCCCTTCTCCAGTTGGTGGGGGGACCTTGGGTATGCCCCATCCTGGAGATGCCAGGACTTTTAATCTTCAAATGTTACTGTTTTCTAACATGTGGGAAGGCCCCAGCAGATACCTGGGTATGACTACTTCTCGGATAACAGATCACAGAAGATCATGTATGTAAGATGAAGAGGCTTTTGTTATTGTTGAAACAACATGGACACATGAATTCTTAAAAGCTGTAGCCATGTGTATAATAAGCTGCATATATTTGAAGTGTATAGTTTGATAAGTTTTGACATGTAGATACATCCATGTAATTAAGATAATAATTATATCTATGTACCCGCATAAGGCTTTTTGTAATCCTTTTCTCTGGCCCTTCCTTAACTACCTTTTGCTTCTTTTCAAGGCATTTATAATTTGTTTTCTATTTCTTTTACTATGTGTAATTATTTTTTATGTCTCATTTAATCTTTTTTATTCCTTGGTGACATTCCACTTTTTAGATGTATGTGGTTTGTGTACCCACGTATCCACTGATAGTTATTTTATTAGACTCAATAGATATAAAATTCTACTTAACTTATATTACTCAAATAAAGAGAACACTAAAAATTACCATATTTTCCACATTACTCTATGAAAGTATATATAGAGATAAAGACAATTAGTATAGAAGATAACAACTTTCCTTAAACTTTTATCGTTTCATAATTATAACTAAACAAATTGAGTAAAAACTAATTTTCCAGTGTAATCCTTATAGTCATACTTTACATAATTTATAATTAGACAAATCAGCTTGCATTACACTTATTAACTTGTCTTCTCTTTTAATACTGAGCCAGTAGAGAAACAAATCTCATAGAACTGTATTGATGGAATAGTAGAAAAAAATGTAAAGGAGTTTCAAGCAATTTAGGATATTGACTTTTATCTAAAATGAAGCAAACAATATCACATGTTCAGGATTTATTTTTTATCAGAGTTCTAATAATTTACTTTGTAGAATTACTACTAAATCTGAATGATTTTTAATAAGAGACACATTCAACATTTAATACTTTTGGCTTTCGGTTGGAAAACTAATCATAAGATATGCCGTTGTAACAGATCCTGAAATACTCAGTCAGCAGGCGTCTTTGAGTCTATGTAGTGTGAACCTATGTCTGGCTTACTGTGTATATATAAGTCTTTATTGGACACATGCTCACATTTTTCTTGTGTAAATGCTCACAGAGGAACATCCAGATCACCTGGGAGGAACTGATATGCCCTTTAAGAAGCTACCACAAATGTCTTGTATTTCTAAGACTTGAAGTTGTTTAACATCCACATCAGCACTTGGCAACATCAGCCTTTCTTATTCTGGCTCTTTGAATAGGTAGTGTGGGTGTTGATGTTTTGTCTCTATTAGATCTCTGCTGTCTGGGTCTGATTCTGTGAGTGCCATCTATGTTGTTCTATCTGGACTCCAGGCTTCATCTTCTAAGAGAGCCTGTCTGCTGGGTTCTGAGCTGATGTCTGCAGACTTCCTTCAGGCAGTAAGCTGAGGTAGTCTCTGGGCTCACCAGAGCCTGAAAGCCAAGGTTTTCTTTTGCCTCATCAATAGTGTTCTTTACTACTTCACCTTTTTGTCAGGTCCTGCTATCCTTTATGTCCCTTTCTGGTTTCTCTCAAGCCCTTGCTTCATATTTTGCTCATTCATATGGATGTCTTTCCAGCAAGATGGTAAATCTCACATTTTTAAATTTAGCCAGAGTAGAGTTTTCTTCTGTTTTTAGGATTTGTCATTCTCTCTGGTCTTACATAGAAGAAGGTCATATTTCTTCTCCATTTGAAAATGTCAATGACCCCCAATGGTTCAAAATATCTCTGTGTAATGGTTATTCAGAGCTTTATATTAAAGCATTGGTATTTTAAGGATGAACCTTAGGTTTCTATCTGCTTACAGCCACTGATCCCTACCTGGGTTATAGAAAACAAAATAAAACAAGAACGAAGAAATCTGGAAACAAAGCTAAGAAGTAGTTCATGAGTCTAAGAATTGCCACTGATTGCTCTGTGAATATGTGCTGGGTACTACTTTTTTGACAGATGCATTCACTGTAAAGCAGTAAGAATCAAACCTATGAGACATGACTGTCCTGTTTTCATTAGACTTACATTGTTCTGGGGACAGAAATCCATGAACATGTCGTTAGCATGCATTTATATATAAGGATCTGAATATGTACAAGTTAGTTCCACATCAGCCTGCATAGCCTGCTTAGTGTAGACCTTTAAGGACCCTAACTGTTATTGTCTGTACACATACCTGTGACACATGGCTCCCAAATCACCTGAATAACTGTGTCTCTGTTCTGGAAGGGAAAGGAACATGCAGAAGACCACACAAAGGATGTTCTTTTTAATTAATTAATTTACTTTAAATGTTTTCATTTTATTACTTATTTACTTTTAAGTTTTCATTTTATTACTTATTTATTTAATTTATTTATTTTTATGTGTAGTGGTGTTTTGCATAAATGCATATTTGTGTACCATGGGGATGCAGTTCCTTTAGGAAGCAGAAAAGGATGTTAGATCCCCTAGAACTGGAGTCGCAAATGGTTGTGAGCTACAATATGGGTGCTAGGAATTGAACTTGAGTCCTCTAGAGGAAGAACAAGTGCTCATAACCACCTCACCAGTAGTTCTCAACCCTCCTAACGCTGTGACCCTTTAATACAGTTCCTTATGTTGTGGTGACCCACAACCATAAACTTACTGTGTTACCACTTCTTAATTGTAAGTTTGCTAATGACATAAATTGTAATGTAAATATCGGTTATACAGAATATCTGATATGCTACCTTACAGATTGAGAACCACTACATTAAACTAACTCTCTCTCTCTCTCTCTCTCTCCTCCCAAGTGATGTTTTAGTATCCAGATCAAGGAGTGATGTCCATCATTCCTTTCCGTCTCCATTGAGCAGAGCCCAGCTATTGGTCTACATACTCTAGAAAGGAATTTTGGGAAATGTAGTCCATGTGTTTTCAAGAAGGATAGAAATGGATGTTATAAATGGCTGGAAGTTTATAGATTTCTCTAACATTAGATTATGTTTTTTTTCTAAGAAATTTGCTATGGTGACTCTTAGAGAGTATTTAATGGAGAGAGGTGGGGACGAGGCTGTCATGTGCAATTGATGTTGGCCTATGGCCTTTGTTCAGTCACAGGCAGGAGGATGGAATAAGTAGAGTATAAAGTGGTGTCCAGCTGGGCTACGGATAGGCATGTGTGGGCACATCTGCTCCCTACATTTTATAATGGTCTGTAATTAGCAGGTTGCCACAAAAGAACACAAAGCTCTCTTGGTGAGGTGGTTTTAAAGCCATGACAGGAAACAGAAGCAACAAAAGCAGACTGCAGAAAGACAGTAGTCCGTAAATCAATATCTTTAGAGTGACACAGAAGCAGGGTGTGATTTGTTACTCTAAATCCCGACTTTAGGTCTCTGTTAGATCTTTTCTAATTGATTATGTTATTGGGACTTTGTACAAGAGTTTGGAGTTAGACATAGCCTTGAGGCCTGGCTCCAAAACTAAGTGCCTTGGCATCCTATCTCTGGATTCACTGTTCTCTGTGACTTCTGATTCACCTTCTCTTTGTCCCTCATTGACAACTTGTCCCCATTCATTCACATCTAGCTCTGATTCTCTCTTAGGTACTCTTATAATGGTAAGTATTGGGGTATCTTGTGGCAATTCTTAACATCTTATATTACAGATTCTTGTTTATTTGTTTATATGTCTGGTGACCCTGCCAATTTGAAAAATTGAGAAACAATTTAATTTTATAATCTGTTAGACATCTTATGCCACAAAACTCTTCAATGTTAGCATGGCATTATTAGATTAATGTCTGAGTATCTTCTCTTGTCTTATGAAGCTGAAGATATCTGTAGTTCTTTTTTGATTGGCTATGGAATTCCCTTTCACTTCATCCAGTGTGCCAACTCCTCTCTTTCTCTGCTATTTACATGACTGAGTCCTACTTGCCATTCTGGTCTCAGTGTATTTGTCAGAAAGGCCATCTCAGTCCACTAAATTTAGAGCTGTGTTCTTTTATTTTCTTCAATATTTTACACTTGAAAAATGCCCCACTTATACCTCATCATACATTGGGATTAAATACTATTATAGTTTGGCAAATACCTTTGTTGCATGCATACAATATACCTGAAATTAAGAGCATGGTTCATAATGTTGACATGAGTTTATCATGTTCTTTTATCTAATAATGTATTTATTGTCTATCTCTTCTTTCACTTGAATCAAAATTGGTTATAACAGCAAATTTATTTGAATTACTGTAATATGTCTGACATTGTAGATGCTCAGTTTATATTGGATTAATATAAGTATACAAGTACTAAGTGTTTGGTCATCCTATGCTCCTTTACTTTGGGATATCAGGCACAAATGGGCATCTTGGGGGATGACTGGCTGAGTGGACGCTAGTCTTCTAAACAGAAAAGCAGACTACTGAATTCTATTAATATAATAGGAAATACTTTTTGAAACTTCAAATGAACAAATAGTAAAACTGGAGAGATGATTTAGCAGAATGCACACTTCTTTTCTTGCATAGGATCTGAGTTTGGTTCCCAGTACAAGGTTGGGTGCCTGTAGAGTAATTAGAGTTGAAATGTTAAGGGGTATCAGCTTAAAAAGACCTTGCTTGAGTTTGGAAACTGGTTATATAGTAAGACAGTAGTAAGGTCTCTGTGCAGCCCTAGTGACATCCTATGGATGAATTCCTGATGACAACCACTGCAAAATAGATCAATAGCCGTATCAGGGCACAGCAGCCCTGTGTGCTATGCTCATGATTCATTGGTCATAGATTTGTACTAAGCCCGGCAAAGATGTCTTGTCTCTGCTGCATGATGCTGGGGGCCTAAGCTCAGAAAATAGAGGTAGGGTGACTTGAAAGCTGGCTTGCTGGACTGCCAAGCATGTGCCATTAGACAGGGCAAGAACACCCCTCAAGCCTTGTAGCTTCCAGGAGGTCATGCTTCCACCATGACTGCTTAAGGTTTTGGTTTCATCTTACATGTTTTTGTTTGTTTGTTTGTTTTGCCATGCTTGGAACTTGACTTAATGACTCACATAGAGTAGACAAAGGCTCTACTACTGAGCTATAGTCCCAGCTCCTTCTTAAGATATTAAGAGGAAGTGATCCAGCAAGCATAGTGGAAGAACATGACCTTTTACTATGAAGCCTCAAAAGGCACATCGTGTCATTTATGTTGGTTTATGTTGAACTTTATGGAAGCCATCATGACTTGGTCATGTTCAAACTTAGGGAACACAGACTCCATTGCTTAGTGGGAGGATCCTTTAAGAACTGACAGCCATACTTTAAAATAATCAGAGAGCTTATATATGTTTCTTGAGATAGTAGGATGATAAAAAAGTATGGAGAAGAAGCAATAAAAAGCAAAAATAAGCATCATTATAGTTCTCATTGTAGATTGTAAGTATGGTAGGGACTTTTGTATGTCTTACAAAGTTTAAGTCACTCAATTGCCATAATGCTCCAGGGAGGGAGTAATATTATTATATCTACTCTGTAGCTAACATGACAGAAGCACAGACAGCTGAGATGACTTTCCAAGGTTCTTACTGTTAATGATTTGACCTAGTAGGAACAGCAACAACTAGCATATATTGAATATTTGCCAAGTGTCTGGCATGTGGTGAACCTATACCATAAAATGCACTGGACTGTGCCAAGCACCTTCTATGAATTGTCTTAGTTTTCACAATAATCTTGCAATGCATGTACATTTGTTGTACTGTCTTGTACCAGAGAAAACTGAGGGTCAGTGAAATTACCTGCTCAAAATCAGGATGTTAGAAAAAACTCAGTTTCATTTTTGCCTTCTTTGAAGTCTGGGACCTGGAATGTATTCAGTTGAAAAAAAGGAGTGATGAGTTAGGGAGGGGCATTTCTATAGATCGTGGTAGAATGAGATTTGGACAAGGTTCAGTGCTTCAGTGGGAGCAAAGGAGGAAATATCCTGAGATTGTGGGGTAATGATTATGTAACTCTAAGTGTGTGTGTGTGTATGCATACGCATGTGTATATTTGTGAGTGGTGTATGTGCACATGTGTCTCTGTGTGCATGTGTTTTTTTGGTTTTTTTTGTGAGTGGTGTATGTGAGCATGTGTATGTGTGTTTCTGTGTGTGTGTGTGTGCGCACACACACACACTTGCACTTGCATGTGCACAAAATAAAGCTTCCTTGAATTCACCAAGCTTCTCTGATACTAACATTATGAGTTCATCTCTGTGCCAGTTCCTTGCTGGAAGCAGGAAAAGCCCATCTAGGGAACTATTAACATGCATATCCTTCCCAGTGCTCAAGGGAGTACTTCCAATTTACAGTCCATGAGATGGATTCTGCTTTGTGACTCTACTGCTCTGTCCATGGCAGAATCTCCATCTCCTCCTTACAAAGACCCAGAGGCCTGGAGATGCAAGAAGAATAACAGTTAGATGCTCACTCAAAATCAAAAGCAGAGTTCAGGCAAGAGAAAGGTGGCCATGGTAATGGTAGCTTATGGGGAAATTTATAGTAACATTAGAGATGGAAGCAGAAAGCGAATACATAGCCCCTTTGTGCCTGGAGTTTTCAGATAGCCTGGACACTACTCTGCTCACATCTGTTCACCATGGCTTCCTCTTTGACCTGAAAGTCACCACTCTGATTCATCCATCAGTCACTGGAGTCTGGATTCCCCTTGACTGTGCTGTTCTAGAAGCCTTCAGCTGTCACTTGATGCTTATTAAGAAGAGTGAGTCAGGATGGGGGCTTAAGACACAATTTCCACTCTGGTCTGTGCTCTCTTCCTCTTCTCTCCTTGCTGAACTATTCTGAGCTTGCTCACTCAGAAGGCTTTATAGAGGGTAGGAAGAACTTGAGCTCTGGGGCATCAGAATTCCAGGGAAGTTTCATCTCTGCAATTTCCTTACTGTGTGACCTTGAGCAGGCTTAATGTGCTTTGCATTGTTGCTTCAGCATAGAGTGGAATTGTTATGAGGTTTGAGTTTGATTAAATATTAGGGCTTTGCACAAGATCTGGGGAAACACTCAGCATGTAAAAATACCCACAGTTCCTTTGCAGAGAGGATCATATGCTAGATTTTTTTCACTCTTTAGCATGTATAGATGACAGAGTCATCTTAGTGTGTCTTTCAGTGGAATTCTGGGAACCATATCCTCCCTCTTTCTGATTGACTGATGTGGATCATCTCTGCAAAATTCTTTTCTGTGGATCTCTGGGATGAAAGGAAGCAACAGCTCTGGAAATGGTAACATGTTCTAGTCATTTGGGCAGCTACAGACTTGAGGTTGGCAGTCCATGAGCTGAATTCTGCTTTGTGACTGTACTGGCTAGTTTTGTGTGGCAACTTGACACAAGCTGAAGTTAGCACAGAGAAAGGAGTTTCAGTTGAGAAAATGCCTCCATGAGATCCAGCGGTAAGGCATTTTCTCAATTAGTGATCAAGGGGGAGGGCCTCTTGTGAGTGGTACCATCTGTGGGCTGGTAGTCTTGGATTCTATATGAAAGCAGGCTGAGCAAGCCAGGAGAAGCAAGCAAGCCAGTAAAAAATATCCCTCCATGGCCTCTGCATCAGCTCCTGCTTCCTGACCTGCTTGAGTTCCAGTCCTGACTTGCTTTCATGATGAACAGCAATTGGAAGTGTAAGCTCAACAAACCCCTTCCTCCCCAACTTGCATCTTGGTCATGATGTTTGTGCAGGAATAGAAACCCTAAGACAGTGACTCTACTGCTCTGTCCATGGCAGAGTCTTCATCTGTTTCCTTGAATGTTTGGTGACATGAACAGGCACCAGAGCAAGTCTCTTGTACCTGAATACTACTGGGTAGCCCATGCTTCCTGACTTAGGTGAATTCTTAAGCTCTGCTAGATGGCCCATCTCTACACTAGTCCCTAGACTATTACAATACAGATCTTTCCCCGGATTCCTTTGATTATTTTAGAAGTAAAGAAGTGCTATCTAGCACTTGCTGCCTTCACACCCTTCCTGCTCTGAGCCTGACATATAGAGTCTGTGCTCTCTTTCAACCATGACCTCTGTCCACAGCAGGTGAAACCACCCTTTGCCATGCCCCATCTGTTCCAGGTTCTCTTTCAGCCTTGATGCCCCTGTTCTTCACAGTTAATGGGCATATAAATGCTGTCCTTCTCAGTCAGCATAAAGAATGGCCCCTCCCCTCCCCTGAATAGATCTAATGGAAGCAGCTAAGAAACCGAGAGTCATAAAACAGCTATGCGACTCACCAGTTTTATATGAACAAATCGCTTAACCTCTCTCAGCCACAACTGTTCACATTTGAAAGGGCGGGGGATCATGCTAATTGCCCTGTTCCCCCCTCCTCCCCATTTACTGTGAGAATCCAATGAGATAATGTCTGTGGAAGTGCTCTGTAAACCCAACACTGTTATTATGGCAGGATGGCCTATTATTATTAAAAACTGGTTTTCCTGATTCCTCCAACTCTCCCTCTTTCTCTATGTCCCGAGTTGACTGGACAATTGGGGCTTAGTGGAAGTACAGCTTTGGGGCTGGAAACTAGCAAAAGTTCCATTTTTGCTTATCCAGAAGTCAAAGTGAGATGACATCTGGCACTGGAAGTGTTCCTGGCATGACAGTTGAGAATCCTGGTGGAAACAGCTTAGGTGATGTGGGGAGCATCACCCAGTGCCCACTGAGTGAGTAAGTCTTGCTCAGGTAGGTGTTTCCAGGGACCTTGGTGCATGATGCACTCCACAATGCTGTACTAGGCACTTTGTTGCCTTATTGTCATTTTCTATTAGGGATCACCAACACCTCCTGGAAGACAGCCTCAGCTTTTTGTTTAACGCAACTTTCTAAAAGCCAACCTCTTCATTTATGTCACCAATTAGCTTAAGCCCCACACTATAGTCTACATTTCCTTCAAGAATGTTTAAGTACAAGGATTTTTGTTGAGTCTTCTGGCCTTTCCCCTAGGGCTACTTAGCTTCTCCTGTCTAAATCCAGCAATTTTATGCTTATAGTTTTTTTGTTTTTGTTTTTTAATGTTTTAAACCTTCTTTCTTCTAGAATAGCTCATCCTAACTACCAGCCACAAATAAAGCTGACCCAAACCCCTTTGACAATGTGAGGTACCTTTCACTCCATTTCTATAGTAACTTGCTTTCCTCCTCAGGAGCCATTGGTGATGCTAATCCTCAAGGCCTGTCTTCTCCCAGAAACTGCTGCTTCCTCAAGACTGGTCTCACCTTGCTACTCTGTTGCTCACTCCTTAATGTAATAGTGTCCAGCCCAGGGTCCAGAAATAAATAAAATCACACAGAGTTGATGAGCTATTATTCCGGACTTGGTCTCTGAAAATGGAGACTGTCAGAGATCTTAACAAATAAATACAAATAGACAGTACAAACAAAGCATGCTGCTCTTAGATTTTCTCTTAGATCTTTACATATTCCAATCAACTAAAGTTGCTTAGTATTTATAGAACGCTTCCTCTGTGTTGAACATTTTATATGACTCAGAAACTTCAAACTTCCCTACAGTACTCAAAAGTACTGTTATTCTTCTGAGACTTATGAAACACCGTGGTCCAGGAACTTTTGATTATTTATCCAAGGTCACCCATCCAGCAAATGAATGAAAGATCTTTGGTCACATCTGTTTTCTTAAAAAAATCCAAATTCACTGGACTGGACTGTATGATCTCTGGTCTGAAATCTTGAAATAAATTATGAATTAATTTTGTTCTTTTGCTCTTTTCCTCTTCCTCTTCCTCCTCCTCCTCTTCTTCTCATTTTTGTCTTCCTTCTCCTCTTCTTCCTCTTCTTTTCCTCCTCTTCCTCCTCCTCATTATCATCATCATCATTCTCTTCTTCTTTTGAGACAGGGTTTCTCTGTGTAGTCCTGGCTGTTCTAGAACTCACTGTGCAGACCAAATTAGCCTTGAACTCAGAGATCCTCCTGTCTCTGTCTCCCAAGTGCTGGGACAAAAGGCATGTGCCACCATGTCTAGTGGTGGCATTTTGCTCCTTTCTTAATAGTTGTCTGATAATTAAACAAGAGATAAGATACAGATGGGCTTTAGTGTGTGTGTGTGTGTGTGTGTGTGTGTGTGTGTGTGTGTGTATGAGAGAGAGAGAGAGAGAGAGAGAGAGAGAGAGAGAGAGAGAGAGAGAGAGAGAGAAAGAGAGAGACAGGGAGACAGACACAGGGAGACAGACACAGGGAGACAGACAGAGAAAGAGACAGAGAAGGCCACAGGCTGGTGCCTTTTTCAGTAACTTCCCACATTATGTTTTGAGATAGGGTCTCTCACTGAGCCTGGCGTTCATTGATTTGACCAGATAACTTAGAGATCCTTCTGATTCTGTCCCCTCAATACTAGAGTTGTAGATGCATGCTGCCACACTCAACATTTAATGTGGGTGCTAAGATTCTGAATTCAGATAGTCAGGAATGTGCAGTGAACACTTTACTCACTGAGCTAGCTCCCAGCCTGAGGTCTTAGATTTCTTTTCTTTTCTTTTCTTTTCTTTTCTTTTCTTTTCTTTCTTTCTTTTCAGTTCAGGCAATTTTAGATTTTTTTTAAATTGTTTTTTTTTTTAAAAAAAAATTTGATATTTTCTTACTTACATTTCAAATGTTTTCCCCTTTCCAGGTCTCCACTTGAAAAACCCCCCTATCCTATCTCCTCTCCCCCTGCCTCTATGAGGGTGCTCCCGAATCCACCCACTCACCTCCATCTTCCCACCCTGGCATTCCCTACACTGGAGCATGGAACACCCTCAGGCCCAAGGGCTGCTCCTCCCACTGATGTCCAACAAGGCCATCCTCTGCCACACATGCTGAGGAACTGGTCATTTTCCAGGGATAGACAATCCATCCTTTGTTAGTTGAATGTATCTTTTCACAGAAGCCTGTTGTCCTAGAGCAGTGGTTCTCAACCTTCCTAATTATGCAACCTTTTAATACAGTTCCTCATGTTGTGGTGACCCTCAATCATAAAATTATTTCATTGCTACTTAATAACTGCAATTTTGATACTGTTATGAACCATAATGTAAATATCTGATTTTCAGAATATCTGATATGTGGCTGCAAAAGGGTCTTAACCCACAGGTTGCAAACTGCTGCTCTAAAAAATACTTGCATAGGACCTTTAGAGAAAATCTTGCCCCCATTTCATCATATCTTCTTGGCCACCTTATGGAAGCTGTCATGTGAGCATGTCAACACAACTACATTGCAGGCTCTGGCCTCTTATTTCTCCAGATAGGATGACATGTGGATCTCTGCACTTTTTTCACAAAATGAAGGTTAAAGTCTCAGTCTCTTCCAAATGAGAGCTTAGGGCCAGAGCCAACTCTCAATTTCCTTAATCAATAATAATTGAGGCCAAAGATTCAAGAATAAGGATGTTCAGTGTGCTGCCAATTACACCTGTGGGAAATGTAACACGTCCAATCTTTAGATCACACCATATCCACATGAGCAAATGATATCTGGAATGGCTGTGGAACTGACTCTCAACTGACCTAAAAAGAGAACAAGGAAAGATGGTAGATGTCAAAGCAGGGCAGTTCAGAATGCCACAGCCTTCATTTATTTATATATGGAAGAAAATCTGAAAGTGTGAAGAAGGGTAAAAGTGTTTATCTTGGGGTCGTGAGAATATGGGGGCTTTTCTTGTTCTAAATTCTCTTTTGAGGGGAGGAAGTATAACTTAGTGGTTATGGAAATGGACGTCAGAATCAAACTGGTCTGGCTTCTGTCTGCCTTTTGCCATTTGAGAGCATTGTCACCTGAGTTTCATTATTTGTAAAACAAGAACCATGGTAGTGTTTGCTCCTTAGTCTTCTTGGGAGAGCAGTGACTGGCTTTGTGTTGGGGATGCTAGCTGTGTGCTTGGTACTCCTCTGAGCAGTTTGTGTCCATCTTCTCTATCATCATCTGAACTCTATAAGTGAAGAAACAGAGAGGCAAAGATATTTCTCTGGTCCTCTAATAGCTGTTACCATTCTCGGTGCACTAGTTCATTGACGAGGACCAACATGGAGTCTGTTCTGTCATCCACATCTCCCTGCTGACTCATTCTGGGCCCGGTTTCACTAAAACCCCCAGCATTTTCATACTAGCACGTGTCTTATATCCTCTAGTTGTTTTTTGTCTTATATTTGTTAGTTCTTTTTTTTTTTTTTTTTTAGTTGAGTGAACTAATTCTTGAGATAGCAGGTGGATGAAAATTCAAATCATACCATTGATTATGAGGAAGTATAAGAATAAGACTCATGAAATGGCAGTGAGGAGCTACCACTCACATCTATTTCACACTGCAGGGGTTCAGGTGTGGATGTAGTATATCTCTTGCTCTTCATCTGGAGAGAAACACTGGTCCTAATGAGATAGTGGGTAAGCAGAAAGACCAGTCTAGAGAGAATAGCATCATCCTGGGATCCTAGGGGAAGCTAGAAGACAGGGGACAGTGATGTGAGGGCAGAAAGTAGAGAACAGATGTAAGAACTGGCAGAGCTGGGGAGCTGGGGAGCTGACAGGCTGGCAGATCTGGGATCTCACCTTTGCTTTTCCACCTGTGGCTTAATACATTCTTTGAGCTTCATTTTCTTCTCCTCCCTCTCCCTCTTCCTCATTCCCCTCTTTCTTCCTTCTCTTTCCTGCCTTCTTTCTTTGTATGGTGCATGTGTGTATCTATTGCACACTTGCCGTGGTACACAAGTCAGAGGACAACCTTGAAGCAACATCTTACTTAGTTTGCCTTTGGGCTAAGTACGCCAGCCTCACTGGCCCAGGAGATTCTAGACTTGGATTTCCACTGCCCATCTTGTTGTCATAGTAGCACTGAGATTACACGTACATATTCAAGCACTTAGCTTTTTACTTGGGTTCTGTGGATTTGAACTCAGCCCTTTGAAGTTGAGCGGCAAGCAGATTACTGACTGAACTTTCTCTACAGCCTGGACTTCATTTTGTGATCTTCAAGATACTTCAGTTGGGTGAATAGATTTTAGTACATCCATGTAAGCACACATAGGACAGGTATGGGCAAGCACTGGGCTCAACTGAGAGATCCTGGCTCTATAAATAAGGTGGAGAGTGATCAAGAAAGACTCTCAACATTAGCCTAGGGCCTAAACATGCATATATTCACATGCATGCCTGTACACATGTGAATTTATATGCACACATTCTTGCACATCCTACACATATATCCTCCCCCCACACACATGAAAATGGATGAAATTCAGTACCTTATATGTAGTAAGCATCTATCTACTCTTCTTTGAATCTAAGTTATCAGTATATAGTTTTCTTTTTTTCTTTCTTTCTTATGTGGAAGAGGGTATGTAGTCTCTATGTAGCCCAGGCAGGTCTTAAACTCACAATCATTTCTCAGGCTTCTGAGTCACTGAGATTTATAGTCATGTTTTATATCCACTTTCAATATTATCATCATTATTACCATTTGTTTATTCATCTACTCATGGGTCAAGATGTGTTGGTAATATACCAGTCAGGGTTCTAGTGGCTTGTGGGCTGTGGCCTGGCTAATTCAATAATGGATATCTCCTCATAGAAAGGCCAAGTATCTGGTGGTTGTTTAGTGCAGGAGGCTGGATGTGTCAGCTAGTCAGTCTAGGTTGGTATCTTCAAGAAGTAGGAACTAATGCCTCAGCATCAAGACAGATGAACTGACCAGCCAGAGTGAGGGCAAGTAGGCAAATAACAAAGGCTTCCTTCTGTCATGTCCTTTTACGTGGGCTGCCTCCAGAAGGTATGGCCCAGGTTTAGGGTGAGTCTTCTGACCTCAAATTGTCCAATCAAGAAAAATCCCCGGAGGGTATACCCAGATGCTTGAGTTGCAGTTAATTCCACATGTGGCCAAGATGGCCACCAAGGGTAGCCATCGCAGGCAATGTTGTTTGTCAGATATTATGGCTTGGGTATCAGTGCAGTGAAAGGAATGATCCGTGGCCCCTAAGCAGTGGTCTTAAGGTCAGTGGTCCCAGAAGGAAGCCTTGACTTACCCAAGGTCATATATGATGGTTATAAGTGAACACCAGAAATGACACTTCTGTTGGTGTCACATTTTGATTCTTTCTTAAATATAGTGATTATGTCATATAGTCAGTCTACAACCAACACTGTGCTGGGATCTGCCAAGGTCAGTGTGATTATGAGCCTGTCTTCTGACCCCATGCTTCTCAACTTCCTCCAGAGTTTGAGAATATAGAGGCCACCTTTATATTCTGTCTATATCTTTGCCCTCCCTGAACTTGACCCCCTACTTCTGAAGATGCATGCTTGAGCTTACCAGAAATCCTCCTCGCACAACCTTTTACTTGCCCCTTCTGTATGACTTTTTTTTTTTTTTTTTTTAAGGTAGACAAACTCACAAACCCACATGGACAATTAGAGATTCACAGTGGCAGCAATTTAGGATGATTTTGGCTAATTGCTGTCCTGTGTGAAAGAGGGCATCATCTTTGACAGCTGGCCTGGGCAATCAGCAGTGTTTGAGGAGAGGTTCTCTTCTGGCTTTGAAAGTGGTGGTGGGGGGTGGGGGTGGGCAGCGACCTGCTGTAGTTAGTCAGAATGTTGTGTCTGCCTTTAGCCCTGCACTGGCAAAACCCTGAGCTCTGGAAGACACTGCAGATAAAAGAGGCCTTAGAATATGTGGAGTGATATTCTCACTCAGTTTACCAAGTTTACCAAGGGTTGCTACTTTGACTGTCAGCTGAACTGGGCGGACCCCTAGACAAGGATGGGACGGGAAATTTGATGACCTCATAGTTCCTCTTCTAAAATTTGTTGGGAGTAAATTGTGTGGCCTCTTCCTTCCCTTCCTCCCTCCTTCCTCCCTTCCTCCCTTTCTTCTCTTTCTTTTTCTTATTTTACTTTTCTGCTTCAGACAAACCAGCACACCACCAGAGGAAGAGGAAATCAATTTCCATTCTTACTTTCTTCCAAGGGTAAAAGAATGCGCTGGTTTACTCCCATGGGCTCCCTTTCCATCTCTGCCAGGGTCATCAGTGGGTGGTGTTAAGTGCTTTACAAAGGCTGGGAAGGGTCTTGTTGCCACACTTTGTGCTCCTGCCTTTCTCTGTGTGGTTTGTGTCACCTCTGGGCATTGTCCTGGTTCTAAAAGCTGTGTTTACAGTGAATGCTGCATGCTGGGATCACACTGTGAAGCTGTAGGGGGTGTCTGAGTTCACATGTCCTGCATTCCAGGCAAATGTTTTTAATATTGAGCAATGCTATGATTTGCCAGGGTGAGGTCTGTGCAATTGGAATGCCACCGAGAAGGAAAGTCCCGGACAGATAGTGACTCAAATCATCTCTTCCGTTCACAGTGCTTGGGGCTTTAATTCCCTCATGATAAATACAGCTCAGTGTACTTACTGACCGCAGAACTCTTATTGGTTCTGATAAGTACAACTTCCCAAGAGATAGGGACACACATTGTCATATTTTGTTGAGTCATGTGTGCTCAGCAACTCTTTCCCAAACATTGCATCAGTAATTGGCAGCTCTAGGTCTCTGCTGGATGACACTCCATGCCCAGGGAAAGCTCTATCCAGTTCATTTAAAAAAAAAAAAAAAGTGGTCTGCCTCTGCCTGGCTCTGATAGCCTGCTCTTAAGGAAGCTGAATCCCTGAGGGAGCAAAGACAAACAACATTTTCAGATAAGTTAGAAAACTAAGGCTATTGTACTTTTCATCGGCACTGGTCTCCTAGCAACAAGACAGCTGGTGGCTTCTACCAGGAAAAGGAAGCCTGGAACTTGGGGGAGCCTGTCTGAATTCTTGTCCACAGTCTGATTTATTTGAAGCTTGGCTGCATTCTTGGGTGTGGAGACCCAGAAGTCCAGTCATCAGAGCATTCCCTGACCTTCACTTGACCTCCAGCAATGAGCAGATAGAGGGAAAGCAGGCGAGAGGTGCTTTCACAAGATTCTTTCACAAGAAACTGCTTGGCTGGGAACAGATATTTCCTTTGATTTGAGGAGGGGCCAATGAAAGCCTGACTATGACATGGAGTGAAATCTCAGAAAAATCAAGGAGCTAAGTGGGTATCAGAAGCCAGAGATCCTAATGGTGTCAGTCTCTTCCTGAGGAGGACAGGCAGGGAGACCTTGTGCTCTTGTTTTTAGACAGTGTTGACTTTTTCAACTATAAAGTAAGGGGACTGAAATAGATGTCCTCTCAGGGTTATATGCCTATCTGTGTTCTTAAATACGTTCCCCAATATACCATCATACATCATATCATCAGCCTGTCTGTCTCTGTCTCTGTCTTTCTCTCTCTCACACACACGCACACACACGGTCACTACATGTTGAGCAAGAATTCCAACCCAGGTCTGGCTCCCACCCTATGCAGTTAGGGTAGTCAAATACAGCGAAGCTATGCGGCTGCTATCTATGTCTTGTCAGATGGTTTTACAATCAACCTCTACTAGCCTATGGGAGGGAGTAGAAGTGGGAGATTCTTTAACAGAGACCTAAGTTATACTTTGCCTTTTAACATCTGGTAGACTCGGAAGTCTCCAGGAGGAAATAGAAATGAGGAGCCTTTGAGTAGTTGCTACAAAGTGGATTAGAAGCCAGTGAATAATGTTCATACAACTCCCTTCCTACTCAGTGCCTGTTCCATAGTAAGAGCTCAGTAAACAAGGGAGGGAGATGGAAAGACAGACAGACAGACATGTGTGTGTGTCTGTGTGTCTCTCTGTGTGTGTGACACACACACATACAGAGAGAGATAGAGATAGATAGATAGAGAGAGAGAGAGAGAGAGAGAGAGAGATATTGATTTGTTGTAGGTCTCTGGAGTGTAGGGACTTGTCCTAACTGTCCCTAAACTTAGTATGTTGTATGACACACAGATGAGAACTAACTTCTTTAGCCAAACAAGTTCAACACACACATACACACATGTGCCCATCCAGACACACACACACTGGCACACATAGGTACACACATGCACATAGTTGTTCACACAATTGTACATATTCATATACTCATGCACACACAGCCACATACACACCCATATATGCATACAGCCCTCCATAGATAGGCGAAAGAGTAGTGAGCGTTAGGACCCAATCTTGCCAGGACCTTTAAGCAAGGGCCTGAATTTTAGAGCCCCAAGGCACAGCTAAGGTAACTAAGATGATCTGACTGTGATTGGTATTTCATACACCACTTAGTGTTCCTCAATAATTCCTGAAGTATGCATTTTTGGCTTTGCCCAACACTCTTCATTTCTCCTGCACTGCTTAGATAATACTTGGGAGCTTCTCACCATCCCCCTGCCTCTTCCTTGCTTATCCCTTATTGTGTTACACATCTTTTTTTTTTTTTTTTTTTTAAATCTTTGTTTCATGGCAGCTTTTCTAGATAGTTTGCTACTTTTCACATTTGTAAGACTCAGGATGTGAGTGAGTAAAGACAACAGAATGGTGAATAACAGCCAGTAATGTATCTTCCACATCTCTATTCAAATGGGATATGAGATGATGTGGTGGTACAATCCTTCAATGCCTGAGGGAGGTGGAGGAAGGAGGGTCAAGTCTTCATTGTCATCTTTGACAGAGTGGCAAGTTTAGGATCAGCCTGCACTACAAGACACTTTGCTTCCAAATGAATAACTAGATAACTAGATAACTAAATCTAGAGTATAGGGAGAAGAACATGACCGACATCTTTTATTGAAATAGTAAAAAAACCTCATCTACTCTCGTATCACCACAGCAGGCCTTGAGTCCTTCCTGTGTTTCTAGCATTAGGCTCACGATACACTTTATTTCTTGCTGTTAATGACCTTGGAGGATGAATACCAATGATTAGACCTCAATTTCAAAGGACATAGTTATTGACACTTGGACAGATTAACGAGTGAACCTATATAACCTGAGCTATACCTGGCACAACGGAAGAGTTCTCCTGAGGTAGCATGACTGCAGAGCAAACCCTGCTGGCAGGTATGATCCACTGACTTACTCAGTGTCCCTGGAGTCTTGTGATCCCTGCTGATGCGGAACCTCCTTTTGGCTCATCCTGGAGGCATTCCCACCCTCATGATGCTACACGTCATTGCGCCTTAGATTAAGAAACAAGAGTCCAGAAGCTAGAGGAGCACCAGCCACTGGAGTTTAAGAGTGAAAAGACTTCATAAGGTCCTTGTATTTAGTGAATTCTAACTGCGGGGCATGGCTGGGTTATTGGGTTGTAAAATCAAGTTAATAGTTCACGATCCACAGTCCAAAAAATGAAATGAAATACAGCAGAAAATAGCAACAACAGCGCTTGGGGCAGTGTGGACAGAGGCACAGTTGTATGTCATCAATATATCTATATGTTCTGAGCCACTATGGAAAAGCATTTTTTACTGACTGTTATCTGTTATACCTGCCTGTTGTATTTTGGTTCTGTTTTGTTTTTTTTTTTTCCAATTTATGTTTTATCTAAAGAGGTTTTATGTACCTTGGAGGGAGGGGAGGGACAGAAAAATATATTAGGATGAATTTCACGAAAGTCCCTCTTCCAGGTTCTATCTGTTCCCTGTTTTGTAACTTTATGTAATATTTCATATTCCTAAAAGAGGCTGGCAACACAAGTCACCAGGAGAACTCTTGCCTAGCACTCATAAAAGCATGTATGTTTAGCACCTGCCAAGGAGAAAAGAATCGAAGAGCCACTGAGGTCTATGTCAGAACTGTGGTGTGTTGGAGAGTGATCCATTCGTGTGTGATGCGGTGTGATACCTAAGGTTCAGGTGTGCACCCAGAGCTGGGCAGGCTGGCATAGATGGGCAGGAGGATTAGAGGTTATTGCTATCTGTTTTTAGACAGTTGTAAGGCTCAGTGTGACAACTTATGACTTATACTGTATTGGCAAATGATGTTCAGAATTAAGCAAATTATTTAAAGAGACACAGTAAACATTGCTACCAGGTAAGTATAGAGGAGTAAAGCTGGGTGAAACAGTGGAGACGAACATGAGTAGGAGAGATTATTCTTTGGATCAGATCAACAGCTTAAGTACAAATGTGACAGGAATTTAGTTGACAGCATTTCAGGGCTCAAAGTCCAGGGTTGTTAATTAACTTATCTCTGAGTAGTCAACACATCCTGGGCCCAAACTCAAGGTAAGTATGGCTGTACTCAGCTTTTTGTGGACATAACATTATGGAGTACTACTGGGCATATCTGGGGCAGTTTACAAAAAATAATCATTATATTTTGCACCTTCCAAATTAACTCTCTTTTCCTAATTGTTTATTTTGGTTTAGTCCCATGGCTTACTTTGAGCATCAGACTATGGCAGAAATGATTTGTCATTTGAGCCCAACATTTGGGACTCTGATATATATATGTGTAAGTCATGTCTAGTTTCCCAGAAGAAGGCAGTGATTAAGGTCCCTATCTGTCCCAGTCAACACCATCCTGTACCAACCAATGAAGCCACTTGCTATATGTATAAAATCTATTTGAGATCAAGCACACCAATCCTGTGCCAGAGTTGCTGACCTGAGAATTAAGGGCTTCCTTTTGAAATAGCCTCAGAGCCTAGCAGCCCTGTATTGACAAGCCCATTCTGAGGATCCTATCATAGTCATGTCTGAGTATAAGAAATATTAAATAGAAGCAAAATGTGTTCAGGTCAGATCAATAAGAAAGGCTCTGTGGTCTGTAAAGCTTCTGGATAAAAGGTTAAGAAAGCCATACACTGCCCAGGTTGGCCTTGAACTCCTAAACCTACCAAGTGAGTAGATGAGATTACAAGTACCTATTGTGGTAGTCCAGCCTTATGAATGTCAGGATGTTCTGGGAAGCTAGCGTTATTTTCAGATAGCAGAGGGCTAGGCATAAATGCTCTTATCTTTCTGTTCTAGGACCCAGGCTCCCATTTCCTCTTTAACCAGGAATAGGAGGATGAGGAAACATGATTCTTGCATTTTTTGGTGGGTCTGGAAAACTTGAGTGATCTTCATAGCTAACTGTGACCTTGAGGGCAGGGCACACCTATCTCGGAGCACATCTGGATGGTGGCTCTTTCAGAAAATGAACAGATAGGATGAGTCTTCCACATTTTTCCTTTAGATCCAATGTCTGCTTGTTTTGTCACATCTCTCTGGGAAATGACAACCACAAAATATAGAAATAAAAATAAAGGTCAGTTTAAGAAGCTTAACGTTAAAAGTGAAGAAGGTTTGCAGGAATCTAAGCTTAGCCTCTTATCACTTGGGATTTGACGTTAGTTAAACAGAGAGGGATAAAGAATATGGAACTTTAATAATGTATGAAGTAATTGGCTATAGTTCTTACTTAAAGGATTGCATTCATTTTTTTGAAGCCATTTGGTAGGCAGTGTGAATCTTGTTCCTTGGACCTTGCCTTACCATTTTCCTTGGATACATGGCTTATTTTGGCCAATGTGCAAAGGCGGGAGCTACAGAGCAGTAGACTTGGCACTTCAAATGATATTGCCTATTTCCATTTATTCCTCTGAACTTCTAACACTGTGATAACAGCATGTCCTATTTAGCCATATGACCGCAAGCTAGAAGAGAAACAGGAGAGCCACCTCAAGCATACAATAAAAGCTTCATAGCCAGTCCACACATTTACATCTGAGAAATTAAAGCTTCCTGTTAGATGTCACCAAGGCTTGGATAATGAGTCTTACCCAGCAGCAGTTGAAGAGCACACTTCTGAGACTAAAATTAGCAGAAGGACTGGCAGCATCACAGAAGTGCCAGACTCCTGATTCATGGAAGGACCATATTTCCAAGCACGATGAAATGGTGGAATGAGTTGTCAGTCCATGGGTCGGCTATGCTTTATGGAAGTTGTTCATGGTCTTTCCGGCAGCAATCCCAGTTTCATGCATAATGACTATGGTATTTGGAGGAAGGTTTGTGGTTTATTTCAGTTGTGTTTCAGCAGCCAGGGAGGGTGAACACGGGCTTGTATGCATGAGTGTGTAGAAAAGGAATTACAAAGAATAGAGACTGTGGGAAAGCTTGGATGCTTCATTAAAATGTTGTCCTTGGATTCAAGCTGTTGGGCACTTGCCATTCAAACTGTCTCTGCTTCTACTGACCTCTTAGTCCTCCTCAATCCTGAGGATCCAGCTCAAGCTAACACAGGCATGGATCTGAGTTTAGGGGCCACCTGCTGGACTTTCCAGGTTCTTGAGTCTCTGGACAAAGAATTGTACCAGGGACATATGGTGACATAGCAAAGATAGAGACAGTTTATCAAAGGAGTGAAAGACAGTCTTGGGAGTGAGAGTGGGCTAGCCATTTGCAGAAATACATGCTGTCAAAACCACTGGCTATACGTTTCAAGGACCTTTATGGGCCATTTATGTAGCACCTACATCTCTTGCTTGTGTAACATTATTCTGTGATAATTCTGTTGAGTATCTGTCGTGCATAACATTTCCAGTATTTATCTGCTAACTAGCTTCTTTCATGTTCGTCTTGGTGTAGTTTTCTTTAGTGTCCTATTCTCCTACCACTGAGTCCAATTTGTATCTTCTGTGTCCCTGATCTTCCTAACCTAGGAGGACCAATACTGTTGTAAATTCTTTAAGCTGGGTGTAAGGTGTAACACTCTTTTTGACTTTCAGGCGGATTTACACTTTCCCACACACATACTCATATAATACCGAGTTTGTGGCTCTCACCAAGGCTCTGCCTTTAAAGCTGAGAGCCAGGAAAAGGCTAAGAGCATGGCCTTGCCCCTGTCTACCCTTTCCCTGGCCGGAAGTATTTCTCAGATAACAGTGGATTTCACCTGTCTTCCTGCTATAAGTGTAAGCCCCTGAAAACTTTGATGTACACAGACTCATACACTCGAGGGCCTGACTTTCATTCAATCATCATCTAGTAATTGAGTTTTACTATGTCAACAAAGCCCATTCTTTGCTGCCCATTTTTTGGAGGGACATTTTCTGGTGCTCTTCAGTTGCTCCCTGACATCTTCTACCATGTGCTGTTTTTTTCCCTTAGTTTTTTTTTTTTTTTTTTGAGGTCCTTTGAAGATCACTCTCACATTAGAACCTTTGCCGTCTCTTTGGTTATGATTTCTTCTCAGTGGCCTGTTCTCCCTCAGGTTTCAGTTTAAGTCTCCTTTGAGAATACTGACCTGAGTGTTCATTCTGAGCTGTCAAGCTGTTCTCTTCCCGCACACCTTCCAGTCTTCACTCTCTGACTGTTTATTCTTTCTGAACTTCTTGTATCCCTTTCTTCCTCCTCCTTCCTCTCTTTCCCCATCTTATCCTTTTGGCTTGATCAGTAAGCAATAGTGTGGAAGGTAATGGTATGAGAGGAAACTACAGAACTACAAGTTGAAGCCACCTGAAGACCCAGGACCATAATGTCCTCCTGATTGGTGTTTTTAACTCTTTGGAAGCTGGTTCAGTTGAAATAGGCACACAACTACACATACAGCACACACACACACACACACACACACACACACACACACACATCCCAAATACCCAAACATCATTCATACCCTATGCTTGTATAGGTCTCAGAGCCTTCTGCAACAAATATTATCTTAACATATTTAAGGGCAGTGACCACTGGGTCTATTAACCTTGAATTACCACAGCAGTGATTTTCTTTTCAAGCCAAACATCAGATTCAAGTCATTACCCAAGGTCTGGATACCTTGTAACAAAGTAAACTGTATCCAAAGGATCCCAGTGTACAATGGATCCTTCATTAGACTTACAAGGAGCACTTAGCTCTTAGGCTCCAGCCGCTCTTAATGTCTACCTAGATCTGTGTCTACAACTAATGGTAGAAAAAAGAGCAGCATGCAGTTCAGCTTAACTGGGAAATCATTAGAACTCCTCTGATAGAGCAAGTGGGGAAGCCAGAGCTGACCTCCCCGGGGGGGCTGTTTAGGGGCCAAGGGTCCAGGGAGCGCTTCACACAGGATAAACATATCTAAAGTTGCCCAACTTCCAGGAGCATCTAATTAGCAAACACTTTCAAAGGGATCAAGCTGACTTCTGAGACAAAGTCTGCCATACACGCCATGGTGGGCAAGTAAATATTTAAAGAGCATGTCTGTGTAGGTGGAGGGAAGAAAGAGAAAAAACCAGGAAGAGATAGGTGCTAACTTTGGAGCACTGTTGTGTAATTGCCCTTGACCTAGCCCCATTCACTGATCAAACAAGCTTCTGTGGAACTTAGCTTGCCAGACACTCACCCAGCCTGTCTCCACAGAGAACCAAGGTGCGGACTCACTCTATCCTTAGTAAGCACCACAATGATTTAGGATGTTAGGTTTCTGCAAGAGCTGCGTATGGGCCTGGAATGGGACGCTGTTAATTGGCAAACTCCTGTTAATATGCAATCAGCTATTAAAGTTGGTCTTTACCCCAGCAATGATGTCATTGTATGGACTGACTCTCCAGGGGTGGCGTTTCAGGCCACACTGGTATTTGTCACCTGCACCTCTACAGAAGGTCAGTCTCACGTAAGGGCTTTTTCAGATTCTTCATGCATTTTCAGTTCTTGTGACCAATTATCACACAGCTTCTGCACCACACTGTGTTGGAACAGCAATTAACAGGACCTCCTGGGTCTCAAAAAGGCTCTGGAAGAATCAAAGTGCATGTGGACAAATGACCTATTACCAAATGCACCTCCACTGCTGGTCCTCTGACTGACCTGGGACAGACTTTCTAAACCTACGGCCCATATTGGGATTTAAGTTCAGCTCCTGGAGAAAATTCTAATGGGAAAGCAATGCAAACTTCATTATATATATACATATAAGTGTATATATACATATACATACATATATATATTTAAAGGATACATGCATGCAAGTGTTGGTGTACTATGTGTGTCTGTGTGAGAGCCAGAAAACAACTTACAGGAGTCAGCTCTCTTCCCACTATATGGGTCCTGGAGACTACACTTAGAGCATACCATTTGGCAACAACCCTCTTTACCCACTGAGCCATTTTGTCAGCCTATGAGTGAGCTTCTTAATATGTCTCATTTGATGTGTCAGAGGATAGATGTGAAATAACAAGGGAGAGGAAGAAAAAACCCCAAAAACCATGTTCTGGGCACCTGCTGTGTCCCAGTCATTATGACGACTCTGTCATCTATTCATTACCTCATTTACCTTCACAGCAAGCTTGAAAACCAGACACTGTTACCACTTTACATATCAAGACAAGACTTGGGGACATCTGCTAAGCTAGATACAATCCAGTTCCTTGTTTGCCTCTGGCTGGTTCTAGGTTGCAACCTCTCTCAATGAAATGGGCAAGATATCCTTCAGTTAGCATAAGACAGGTGAGAGCCCAGTAAGGGAGTGAGCCACTTACAATGTAGGTTTTATCTGTCCTAGAAAAATGGAGCTTTTCTATTTGGAAAGGGCGGCTTTGCTTCGAATCTCCTGGTTACTCCTATGCTGCTCTTGGGTGTTTATCCTAGTTCAAGACTTCTTGGCTTCTATCTGAATGAAGGAAACCTTTTGTTATATGCGGAGTGGGAAGCGAGCGAATGCATTGGCTGGGAAGTGCAGCACTTTACTCAGGCAATCACTTCCAGGAAAGAGCTAGTTTTGGAGGAGGTAGACTCTAGCATATTACCACCTTGCCACTGGTACTCAGTGAGCCTGAGTGAGTCATCATACAGAAGCATCAGTTGTTGCAGTTCCCCATCATCTAATAGACACGGCAAGGAATGGGGCCAGCCTTTCTCTTCCATCTTTGTTGGAGAGCTGATGCCATAAGCTGAGTTTTACAAGTGGGACTGCAGTGGGGAGCCTTTGTATGCCACCAGATTTCTAAAGCTGTGAGGAAAGCCTAGTCACCCTGTGGCAAATGTTGTGTCAGGTAGGATGCAGAAAACATAAGCAAAATGAATGATAGATTTCAACTTTCTGGTTTTTCCAGAGAAAGTAGTTAGTTAAGCATTTTTAGCTGATACCAAAGCTCTGGGTTTTGTTTCCAACTGTGTGATCTTGTCTGTTGAGAATGACTGTGACTCTGTGTAATCCAGAGGCATGCTAACCTGGGCGAGGACTTCCTAGAATTTTCTAGAATTTAAGGACTGAGTGATACAGCAAAGAGAAGTGAAAATAATGGGTGTTTATAGACATAACAGTCTTATTAAAAATATCAGTTTTATATTTGCAGTCTCTATTAAAGAAAGGACAAAACAAAACAATTTACAGATTCTCAGCATAACAGGTTATCATACATGGCAAATTCTAAGTGAGCAGGTAGGTTTCCCTTCTTCTTTTTTAAAATGGAATACTGTTTATTTAACTTAAAAACATTTCAGCATTCTAAACATACAAAAAATAACAGAATGTTGCAAATTGCGTTTAGATACAGAGGGTTCTTGAACTTCCATTGATGCAGTAGTTCTTCGCTTTGCTGACAACGATGAGTTCTACAGTTTTTTTTTTTTAAAGTTTAAAATCTACTGCACTTAACTAAAGAAAAAACTCCAAACACGTCTCATGTCAGCTGACCCCTCCCCCTTTCCACAACTAAGAATGTCAGCAGAATGCTAGGCCACTATATACAAAACCAAGACAACCTGAAGCTAAATGGATGCCCATCATCGTTTCAACAGGTCCAACCTCACAGTGCACACCCTGAGCTATGACCCTCTCCAAAAGGCATCTTCCCCTCACAGCCTCTACGCCAAACAAGGAGAATCAAGAATCTGTCTGGGTTGTTTTCTTCTCTTTTCAAACTCTAGATATGTACAGTTGACAACTCAGGGTCTCTAGCCAATAACCATATAGTTAACACTACCTTAGGAGTTGAGAACAAAATTCCAGAAACATCTGCAAATGCCTTGCCACACCAACAGCAAAGTGCACTGAGTGTGGAGGAGGTGAGAATGTCTTTTTATTTTAAAAATGTTTGGAGCTATTTGCAACTTTGATACAGTTTCAGGGTGCTCCAGAAACCCATAGCAACTTCATGTAAACACTGACACTTTGAGATACTACAATATGATCTTGATCAAATTTTGTAACTAAACCTAACAAGGGCAATAGACACGATTCAAATTAGAGATGTGTCAATCACAGCACTCTCATACTCTAAGGTATTCACAAGGGGACATCTTTCTCTTCCTCTTCCTCTTCTCATTCCTCCTCTTCCTCCTCCTCTTCTTCCACCTTTTTCTGGGCAACTTTAGCGGACCCTTGGCACCATCAAAATTTCCTTTAGACTTATAGTCAGCACCATCCTTCTCATACTTCTCCTTCAGCTTTGCTGCCTTGGTAATGTAAGGCTGCTCTTCACTGTCATTTAAGTTATTCCACACCTCACCCAGCTTTTTTGCCACCTCTCCAATGGAGATGCCAGGGTTTGTGGATTTGATCTTGGGGCAGAATTCAGAGCAGAATAAGAAAAGTCCAGATGGAGCTCTTTTAGGGACATTCGGGTTCTTCTTGTCTCCTTTAGCTGGTCCATAAATGTTCATCTCCCAGCCATAGCGTATTTTATCTGTCTTTGCCTTTTCATCAGACTTTGATTTCTCTTTGCTAGACATTGTCTTCCACCTCTCAGAACACTTCTTGGAAAACTCTGCAAAGTTGGCTGGAACCTCTGGGTTTTTCTTCTTACGTTCTTCCCTGCATGTCTGCGTGAAGAAGGCATAAGCAGACATCTTGTCCTTTGGTTTCTTGGGGTTACCTTTAGCCACCCTGACTGTAGTGTTTGCTAGTCTGGCCAGGTTTCTATTCTTATGGCAGAGAGTAAATTTTATCATCTGCCCAGCTATGGACCCTTGCCATGTCAAGCACATACATATGGAAATTCCCTAGGACCATATTAATTTTTCTACCTTTCTTCATTTCTCTGAAAGTCCTCTCAGAACAATGAAATAACAGCAAATAGAAATAACTTCTAATCAGTTTCCTTGGAGTTAAGCCTGAGCTTTAGCTATTTTCCCCATAAGTTAATTGGGCTTAATAATTGCATCTCTTTAAACTGAGTTCCTGTCACTCTTTTAAAGAAAAGCTAGATTAGTGTCTTCAGAGCCTAACATGCACTATGCTGGTGTGATGTAAGTCTCTATTTGTAACGTCTGCTTCTCAGATTTTTTCCCTCACTAGGTTTTTCGGAGTGCTGGAGATACACGTACATGGAATTTCAGCACCACTAGTGGAATCATGGGTCCTTAAAATAGATGCTGATGAATATTTCTAGAAACAATAATGAAATTATAATCTTTTAAAAACCTTTTCTAATGTCTTTTCATCGCTTTCTAAGCAACCTTCAACTTTCTACATATACTAATTTTGTCCTACATAGTCCAGATTACTATTGCAATAGGCTAGTCATTGATGTCCTGGAAAGCATTCTTTTTCTAGGCCAGCTCAACTTATGCACAACATGGGTTCAATCATTTAGCAAATGTGTATCAGATAGCTGTTAGGTCTTAAGAACCATGGTAGATACTGGACATCTTCCTAGTGAGTTCAAATGTCCACCTCTTACTTTGTATTTTATCTCTTTTAATACTGATATTTTAATTGTTCAGTGATCAGAATCATATACCTGCTTGAACTTGCTTTTTAAATTCCCTCCTGCAAGATAACACACACTCTAGCTAGACCAGTCTCTTCACCATCTCTGCCTTTGTTCTTCTGTTTATCTTCAAGCTATGCCCTATCATCTCTACCTCACTTTTTCTCACCTAATAATGAACAGAAAGCTCAGATATTAATTCTTCATGAAACTCTCTTGTCTTTCCCTTGCAAGGACCCTTGCTGCTTAGTACCTTTCAAGTTGCAAGTTGAATTTTCAAGTACATGTTTTACACTCCAAATACTTGAGAATTTAGTAGCTATATAACATAATATGAATGTTGGAAATAACCCATTCACTATTGGGAATATTTTGGAAAGTTACTTCAGATGCAAATTTTGCTCTAACCCTTCTTAATGATGTCCTTTCCAGTTGGAGGAAAGATTCCACCTTCTTCAGTCATTACAATGGAAATACAGTAAGTAAGACAGGCCATGAAAGCACCATGCCAGGTAGTTAAAAAATTGTGGCCTTGCATAGAGAACTAGACCAGGATTCTAATTCTAAGAGTAAACCGTGTAATATAGGAATTGTTATCATGTCTCTCTGCTTCAAATCCTTCATTTAAAAAATAGAATTAATGCAGATTAATTCTATTCTCCAATTTATGGAGAACAATTGTGAAAATAATTATACACACACACATACAGAGAGAGAGAGAGAGAGATTGTTCTTTGTCTGTGGCTATGAAACTGCCCATTATTAAAACTGACTCTGAATGCTTCAGTTTTGATTTAGTAGCAACAATAAGATTTGGACCATTGTACTACCAAGGATGTATCTCAGTCTACTATACAGTGGATCTCATAGACTTTTATTTGGAGAGCTGGCTGGCATCAAATTGCCTTCCTTATTGGATGGAAAGGGGATTTTTTTTCAGTACCATGTGTAGAATCCAAGGCCTTGTACATGTGAGGCAAGTGCTCTCCCATGGAGCTGCATCCTCAGCCCAAGTTTTCCTTTTATTTTGAGATGAGGATCCATCTCATAAGATCATCAGGCTGGCCTTGCACTTTGTGCCCCTAGCTGTCCTTGGATTTTTGGAAAAAAAATTAGGTCATGTTTATGTATCTGTCTGTGTATGATCATCTATACATGAGTGCAGGTCAGCAGAGGACACTGAATGTCCTGAAGATGGAGTTGAAAGTGCTTATGGAGTGCTTCCCATGAATACAGAGAACCAGATTCAAGTCCTCCACAAGAGCATCAAGAGTTCTTAATTACTGAGCTATCTCTTTTTGTCCCTAGTCTTGAACTTTTGATTCTTCTGTCTCAGCCTCCCAAGTAGCTGTGACTACAAGCTGGTAGCAGCTAGTCTAAAGAACAGCTCCCTCTACATGTCACAGGTGTCAGTGACTGACTTCATTGAGAATGACAGACTTAGCAAATGCTTAAAATAAAACCCATTTGATACTTTGATACGTCATTTTAGCTGGGCTCCTTTGCCTGGCCTCAGTGGGAGAGGAAGCACCTTGCCTCACAGAGACTTGAAGTGCCAAGGTGGGAGGATACCTAGGGAGGGAGCTACTCACTCAGAGGAGAAGGGGATGGGGGATGGGAGAAGGACTGTGGGAGGGAGTAACTAGGAGGTGGGCAGTGAGTGGGCTGTAAAGTGAATAAGCAAAAAAGAAAAATAAAAAAAATGTGACCCACTCAAGCCTGCCAACTTATTTCTAGGACTTGTGAGTAGTGATATTCTTGTGCTCTGGACTTTAAATTTTTTTTTTTTTTTAATTGACTTGGGATCTTGTACATTATAGTTAAACGCTTTCCCTCTGAGTTACACCAATAGGCTTTTAAAACTTTTGTTTTGAGACAGTGTCTTGCCAAGTTGCTCAAGCTAGCCCCTAAATCACTATACAACTCTAAAAGTCCTTTAACTTCTGATCCTTCCTCCTCACTCTCTCAAGTACCTGGATATATAGGAATGTACTACCCCATTCCCTGACTTCCTCTGCAACTTTAAAGTGCCTCTGCCTCAAAATTAAGTGTTCAGTCATAACTGTTCACAGTCAAATGCTTTGAACTTGTTTTATAAGCATTCTATTGCTATGGACTTCAGATAAACTTTCAGTGCAAGACGAAGACTCAATCATCTATTTTACAAAAAATTGAACTTGAAGCCAAGAGTTCAGCCTTGGCAATTTAGAGTGGCTCTGACACTTTTCTCAGAAGCAAGGAAGTCATGGTTCAAGGATTCATCTTTGATGCCGTCCTTATGAATGGCTCCAAGGGAAGGAGGATCTTTGCTGCTATTGTGGTATTCCTATTGTTGACTTTGGCTGAATCCTGATGACAGAAAGAAGAGCCAGCACCCTATAGATTAACCATTTGCTTTTAAGTCACACACCATTTGTTTTCACAGTATATAATTTCTCAATGTGGCTCAGTAGCATGTTCCCTTTTTTTACTCCTATCTTAGAAGGGTGGATCAGTCAAGGAAACTCTAAATCTCTTCCCAGTCCACAAACCTATTATCAGGAAGCACTGCCTCTTGTTTAACCTTTTCAGTTCAACCATTGCATAAGGCAGTTATCACTTTGTCCTTTAGTAATCTCACCCATAAACCAGGCTAATTAGCAATAGAGCATTATTTCAAGTAAGAAATAAAATGATTGTCATGCTGAAGCAGTAAGCATGATTCTATCATGAATAAGTTTACACAATAACAATGGTAAGAAAAGCAATGGTAAGAATATTAGGAAAGATTTCTGTGGTTCAGTTATGCACCACTGAGAAGACTTGGTCACTATATGGCTTTGAGGGGAGATGGGCTACAGGAAAGTTCTCTTGTCTGTTTTCCTTACTCAGGTAGTGACCTCTTATGGGGCAAAGAAAGGGTCTTCAGCTCTAGCCAACTCAGCATCTATAGTAAGGCAACTAACAGTGGGGTGGACAGTCTTCAGATGAACAAAGTCTTGTGTAGATCTCTACCTTGAACATCCAGATAGAACACAAAAACAAATGGATTAAGACTAAAACTTGGCCCACTAACTCTGTTGGCTAGCCCTGATAAAGCTAATCAAATCACTGGAGCCTAACTATGCTCAAGAGGTGAGGTTACTATTCACACAAGCTGGCTGGATCTAAGAATGTAAAACTAGCTGGGCAGTGGTGGTTCACGCCTTTAATCCCAGCACTTGGGAGGCAGAGACAGGCAGATTTCTGAATTCAAGGCCAGCCTGGTCTACAGAGTGAGTTCCAGAACAGCCAGGGCTATACAGAGAAACACTGTCTTGAAAAAACCGAAAACAAACAAACAAACAAGTAAAAAAAAAAATGTAAAACTAGCTCTTGGAGAGAATGTTCCAAACCAAGTTCAGATGGGAAATATAGTTTTGGTGCATTCATAACTGATGAAGAAGGGATACATATGTTCTATAGTGGTTAATGTTTTGCAAGTTTGAGGATGTCAGCCATGGCTTCCACTGAAACTCAGCAAAGAGGTGGAGGCCTGTGGCCACCATACTATGTCCTCCTTGTTTAATAAGATTGAAGAGTGGACTCAGAAAAGGACTGCCTCAGGCCATCTAAGAAATCTAGGCAAAGATCTCTAATTAGACTTTATCATTTGATCATCTTTCCCCTCATCAACTTTTACCTCTAGCTTCTTCTTGCATAATAATTTGATCAGTAACATTCATATTGGTTGATTTGCAGCATCAAATTATAGGTAACTAATTTGTTAACCAATAATTTCATGATATTTACATTCTCTTTTTCATTTATTCATTCATTTAAGATACATTTGTCGAGTCTTGGCCATGTAGGAGATGTGAGGGCTGCAACAGTGTGCAAGCATGGATTACTGAAATGTTAGCTGGAATCACTATCACTGCGATGAATACCAGCTAGAAACATGTAAGGGAGGAAAGGTTTACTTTGACTTACAGTCTCAGAGCTTTCAGTTCATTGAAGGAGGGAGAGTAGCATAGTTGAGTTCCTTGTATAGCAATGGAAAGAGATGATGGATGGATGGATGGATGGATGGATGGATGGATGGATGGATGCATGGATGGATGGATGGGTGGATGGATGGATGGATGGATGCATGGATGGATGCATGGATGGATGGATGGATGGATGGGTGGATGGATGCATGGATGGATGGATGGATGGATGGATGGATGGATGGATGGATGGATGGATGCGTGGATGGGTGGATGGGTGGATGGATGGATGGATGCATGGATGGATGGATGGATGGATGGGTGGATGGATGGATGGATGGATGGATAGGGTTTGTACTACTAAGATATCCTTTCAGTTCCCCTATTTTCTTGCATCTTGACTCTCAAGTGTGTGAAATGAAGCTATCCATATTCAGGGTAGATTATTTACCTTTTAAAATATATTTAGGCATATCCAGATATATGCTTTTCTCATCTCTTAGAGACTTATCAAGCCAGTCGTGATTATCACAGATTGTTCAGATTTTTATTAACGAAGATAATGGAGTTAGTGACATAGTTCAGTTGATAGAGTTGCTGCCTACAATGTAGAAATTCTTTGATTCCATCTGAACCCAGAGATGGTGGTGCATGCTTAGCACTCAGGAGGTGGAGGCAGAAGGATTAGATATTCAACAGAAGGTCAAAGTCATCCTCAGCTACACTGATGCTAAGACCAGCCTCGGCCACATGGGTCCTTACAAAAACAAACAATCTTAAAGAACTGAAACTAGACACTGTGTGACCTCATAAGGCAGAGTATTTGATACTGTAGACTGTAATGATGATGAGGTGGGTTTAGTCCATAGAAGACTTCCCCAGAGACTCTTTTTGAGTGTTGCTAGGGCCTAAAACCTCATAGTTATCTGATTATCATTAATTTTCTCATAACCTACAGCCTACCCATCAGTTAATATTATTATACATTTGAAAAATGTTCAGAATAGATCTGCCTCTGATGCTATTTTACTTTTCACAAACATGTTAGTCTTTCACCTGTATTGCTGGAATATGGTTTCTTTACTCCTCAAGGCCATATATATTTGTACAAGAATATTAAAAAACAAAACCTTTTAAAGTCTTGGGCTATAGAACTTCTCAGAGGTTTTCAAGTGTTAAATATGTTAATCATCTTAGTAACCCTCCATGAACAGGTATAGTATACCGTATCTCACTGATTTTTTTTCCCAGTGGTCTTCTATTGTGTTTGATGTGGAAAATCCAGAGAGCTCCTACAGAAGTGACCAACTCATATATTTCTTCTTTGCATAGTTTTTTGTTTGTTGTTTGTTTGTTTTTTTATTTGAGAAATGTAAGTAATATAGATAGCTCATTTTTATGGCTATTGGGAGAATCATAGGAGATACAATATAAAAGATGAAAAGAGCATCCCATTTTCATCTAGCCAATGGTGTTACTCTGCTGGGATAGATACCACTGTTAGACTCTTTGATAATTCTGCTTGTGCCTTTGTCTTAGGGTTTTCATTACTGTGAAGAGACACCATGACCAAGGCAACTCTGACATTTAGCTGGGGCTGGCTTACAGGTTCCATTATCATTCAGGAAGCATGGCAGCATCCAGGCAGACATAGTGCTGGAGGGACTAAGCATTCTACATTTTGTTCCAAAGGTGGGCAGGCAAAATCTGAATCTCTCAGGCAGTTATGAGGAAGGTCTTGAAGCACAAATTCACAGTGACAATTTCCTCCAACAAGGCCATACCTACTCCAACAAGGACACACCTTCTAATAGTGCCACTCTGTGGGCTAAGCATATCCAAACCATCACAGCCCAAAACTCAAACAAAACAATCACTTGTAGCTAAGACTGTAGATAATGCTAATTAGTGACAGGCATGGGACATGGAGAAGGCAAGAGGAACCAGCTGAATGGACAACATAGAAGAATATAAGGCTGAAGAAATAAGAGAATCTGAAAAATAAAATACCAGGAGAAGGGTATAAAACCACAGTACTGCTGATAACGAATTTATCATCCCTTTAGCAGATAGGATTGACACAATACCCTGCATTGAATCATTGAATGACACCAGGCATGGTGATGAGTAGGTCAGTGGAGTGGTCCTGAAGCTGGAAGCTGGCAAAGCTCTGAGGTTCTTTGTCAATGGCCATTCAGAGAACTTTCATACTAGCTTAGCAACATGTAGCTCTGCCGATACAAAGAAGATTTCCTCTCCATCCAAATGCTGCTGCCTTTCCTTTTTTGTCTCTAGGGCTTTTTTGATGGAAATGATCTGATGATCGTGACCTCAGGAGTCTGAAGCCTTGGGTTAATATACAATCAACAGATATGCCCAAATGTATTTGTAGGCCAAGCTTCTAATGAGGATGATGAAGATGGTGATGTAATGGTGAGGATAATGATGGTGTTAATGTTAAAGGTATAAATTCTATATGACAACTCACAGATCACTTTACTATATAGGCCTTGCAAAATATGGCTTGAGATTGGTGTTAAAAATCTCTACTAACTGCAAACAATGTACTGGACATCACATGGTATGGAAGACAAAGCTGGAACAAAGATCCAGTACTCCATTCCTTTATCCTGAATCTTTGTTTTATATAATGGAATTTCTCTGCTTATAATCCAAAGGAGAAAACAATAGCACTTTTAGGTATCTAAATTAGGAAAAGTTCATGTTTACTCTCTCCAAGAAATGAGGATAAGAAGTTATATTTTTTGGTGGGGCTTGGGGGGGAGGGATAGGGGGATAAAGATCAGAAGTGACAAAAAGGTAATGTGTCTTTGCAGCTCTAATTAAGTGCCCATTAGAGATTTTATATAAAGAGGCAAAATACACTCAAGACAAGATACCAAACTTCCTTCCTCTTATCTGACACTTACTATAGCTGTAAGGCATGAGTCTGTGACTCAATTTCCCTTCTCTAAAGTGAAGTTATTAACCTCTAGAGCTGTGGAGTTATATAAATACATGTAAATAAATACATAAGTACTTGGAACTGTGCCAGTACATGGCTGCAGTGTCAGAGATACTCGGATTTTAAGATTTGAATTTCTAGGGCTGGAGAGATGGCTCAGTGGTTTAGAGCACTGACTGCTTTCCCAAGGGTCCCAAGTTCAAGTCCTAGCAACCCAGGGGAGTCACATGGTGACTCAGAATTATCAGTAATGGGATCTGATGCCCTCTTCTGGTGTGTCTGAAGTCAGCTGCAGTGTATTCATATACAGAAAATAAATAAATAATTCTTTAAAAAGATTTGCATTTCTTCTCTATTCATCATTCTCACTTTCCTTGGACTCGTCATTTCACTGGTACAACTGTTTCTAGGAGAATGACAGGTCTAGAAGGGCAAAGCGAAGGGTCTCTTCATTTCTGTAGCTCTAGTACCTAACAAATAGAAAGCCTGTATGAACAATTGTTGATTGAAGAAGTGAATGAATAAATACAGGAGTGTCTTGTGTAGTGCAGAGTTTAAAAGAATTAGATAAGCTGTCATTTATTTGCTTACCATAAGTCATAATTCTTTTTGACACAGTAGGTAAAAAAATCAAGTAGGTGTATGCCTTCTTAAAGTTTAGTTCTTTCTGTACTTTTACATCAACAAATGCATCTTTAAGAACTTGAAATAGAGCCAATGTTCACTGGACAAATACTAGGCAATCAGGTATTTGTGTTACCTGGAATGTTTCCATTCCAGATGGATATCTGGATCCATTCCCCATGGACAAGAGGAATAAGGTTCTATTTTCACTGCTCTATGTAAAAAAAGGATTCTACTTTAATCTCTATTATACATTCAGCTAAGAACTATGTCCATTGTTTGATTACTATCCAGTTCATACTTGTTGAGGGAGTAGTTAGCTGTTAGAAACTCTTTAATTTCTTTATTATTATAGCAAAAGTTGTAGTTATTTTATCCTATTATTTTGGGAATGTTAAAGAAGCTTTACTTATGAGAAAAGTCTAAATCTAAGGTACCCTTTTCAGTTACTCCTGCAACCAAAGTATCCCAGGTAAGGACTGGTAGAATTAAAAGGTTTCTGTTTGTCCAAAGCTATTTACCAGGGTTACTAAGCAAACAGGAGAAATGGAACAAACTGATAAAAACAACCTGTGGTTCTTTCCTGTGGGATTTTCTGAGTTCTATCAAGACAAAACCAGTTACTGATGAAACTGACCTCTTAGAGAAAGAGGAGGGTGACACGCATTGCCAGGATCTCAAAAATCTGTATTCCAGGAACTTTGGTATTCCAGCTATCAGGGTAGTTCTACCCAGATTTTGTTAAACAGGATTCTCTTGGAATTCTGTGCTGTTGGAGACACAGGCCAATGGCATTCCCTGGAATGGAGAGTGAGCTAATGCTGGGAGTACAGCCTGAATGCTTTGACCTGGTCTTTCTCAGAAATGAGGGCTCATTATGCAACCGAATCCAGTAGCAGCACAAAGGACAAGTAGCATTTGGTTGGTCTCAGGTTATCAGCAGTGGCACCTTTGTGGCCTGGCTCAGAAAAGGACACAAATATTTAAGTAGCTGCTTGGGTTCTCACAACTGGCTCACTAAACAGGCTGACAGCTGATTTGCTTTGAAGTGAATAAGATTGTGCCCTATAGAATAGACGAGGAAACTGCTGTGGAAACGACACTGAAGTTGCTTGAGATGCTCAGTCAGGAACTGGCAGTGCCTAGTTTCTAATTTTGAGCTTTGAATGCCTCATCCCAAACTCTTTCCTTATAGCTAGGATCTAAGTCACCTCAGAAATTAAGAATACTTAGCTCATTGCCATTGTCAAATTTACTAATTTACTTGGAATCTTGTTTTAGTCTCTGAAACTCAGGTAGCTTCTAACTTTGCAGGTTTGCCTAGTAGCCAAAGACCTTTTGGGTTTCAACAACTCACAAACATAGAACAATTGTGAACAATGCTGAGGAACACACAGACTGGAACTTCTCTGTCCCTGGCCTAATTATTATCTTTGGGCTCACATCATTAACCATTCCATTTAATGGTGACATTATTAGACAGAGTGAAGTTACAAGATTGCTCGGCTATAAAGTAAATGACATTCCCATAAGCTTGAGGCTGTGAACTGGCCATCACCTCTAACCAGGCAGGATGTCCAGTGGAAGGATTGTGACACCAACCCAGCCATATACCCTTTGACCTACAATTTGTGCTGCCTACAAGATATGCCATGGAAAAGGTGGTGCAGAAATGTGGGAGTGGTCAAGCAATGACTAGTCCAGCTTGAGATGCATGCCATGAGAGGGATCCCACCCATGACACTGCCTGGAGGGCCAGGAACCAGAGTCTAGAGTCTGGGTAGCCCAGGGACCTAAGATAGAATAAAGTACAACTAGCACACACACACACACACACACACACACACACACACACACACACACACAGTCAATGAAATGATGTCTAATGATAATTTACTATTCTCATAGATTGTTGCCCAGCCCAATTGTCATTAGAAAGGCTTCATCTAGCAACTGATGGAAACAGATTTAGAAACCTACAGTCTAACATTAGGTACAGCTTAGGAACCCTGCAGAAGAAGTGGGGAGCCAGAGGGGTCAAGGACATCACAAGAAAACTCACAGTATCAACTAACCTGGGCTCATAGATTGAACCATTGCCTAGGGAGCCTGTATGGGTCTGACCTGGGTCCTCTGCACACATAATCCCAGTTGTGTAGCTTGGTCTTCTTGTGGGACTCCTAACAGTGTGAGCAGGGCCTTTTGTCTATTTTTTGGGACTCTTGTCCTGCTACTGGATTGCCTCATCCAGCCTTAATATGAGGGAATGTGTATAGATTTAATGCAACTTGATATGCTGTGTTTGGTTGATATCCATGGGAAGCCTTTCCTTTTCGAAACAAGTGGATGGGTTGGGGGCAGAAGAGCAGTGAGAAGGACTAGGAGAAGAGGAGGGAGGAGAAACTTCAATCTGGATATAGAAAAATAATAAAATAACCCCCCAACCAACCAAACAAACAAACAAAAACCAAACTAAACAAAACCAAACAAAACCAAACCAAAAAACCAAACAAAACCACCTGAACCCTGTTTGCCTCCTTAGTTTTAGCCATGTAGGTGCTTGTCCAGGGGCAAGAGATGACATCAGTAGCTTTCAAATGGTCCTAAAACTAGAAGTTCTGGTGCCCACCAGCAACTTGCTAGAAATGTAAATTCTTGGTTCTACCTAAGACCTACTGAATCAGAACCTGGGGGTAGATCCATCAGTCTGGGTTTCAGCAGGTTTCTCAATATTACTGATGCACACTTAAGCATAGAGATGGACAATTTATGCTAATCTGCTCTACTCTAGGGAGAGGGAAGACTGATACAGATTTGAGGGACTCAGGTAAGCATGGAGTCCTGGGACAATGTTTTTCAAGAGTATTCTTGTTTTAAGCTTGTGAACCATTTGCGAGAGATGAGGAAGCCTAGCTCAAAAAAGGTAGTGATGGGAAGAGAATTAGGAAGTGGTGATATTGCACTTACCTTCTCAGAACATGGTGTGTTAGTCGGAAAGACATTGTTAATTCAAGAAAACTTCTTGAGGTCAAGGGACTTGGCCAATGTAATGTAACTAGTAACCAGTGTTGGCCTCCCAACCTGTGCTGGAGTTCCTATACAATGTGTTAATCTCCCCGAGTGAGTCATGTAGACTTCGGAGATCATAGAATCATGAGAAAAACTTGGGCAAAAATCTGATAAGATGATGCAGAATCAGAGGAGACAGAGAACAGTAAGTTGATTGTTCTGTTGGGGTTGGGGGTATGAAAGATAAAGAGAGGACTTAGGGAAAGAGAGAAAGCAGCCAGGGAAGTTTTCAGCTGCTATTCTAGAAGACACTACTTTCTCCTCATCTAAAAATCATTAACGTCACTGTTTATTGTCCTGTAAGTGCTCTAATGTGAAGCAAGCAATAAAACATAGTAGAGGCGACCTTGAGCTTGAGTGACAGCTTTGCCTGTGACCTCAAGAAGATGATTTAATTTCTCTGAGATTGGCTGCCACATAGATCTCCCATTGTTTATCCAAGGCCACTTCCTATTTTCACTCCTTCTTTGTACTTCCTCCAGCCTCCAAGATGCTCACTCACTATGTAAAACTTTGTTCCCAAGGACATTCTTCAATCTCGTGTACTTAAAAAGGTAGCACATTTGATGGTCTCTCTTTCTCTTCTGTGTCTCTTAAATTGTTTCCACTATCCAGAGCACCTAGAAATCATTCTAGACATCAGCTATGGAGAAACCTTGTGAGGGAAGACATTAAGACCTTCAAAGAGTCTCAGGTAAGAATTACATCCTGATTGGTTGCATAGAAGAAAATAAAATGAGTCATTTTCCTTTTTTTTCAAAATCTGTGTAAAGGGCACCATGTGTTGCTGAATGACTGAAATACACCAAGTATCGAGTGGTACTTTCTGAATGTTATTTCATTCAAGAGGTACAATGGAATGTATATAATTATCCCCATCCTGTAAATTAGGAAAATGCAGTCATTGATCATTTGAATTAGGATTTAAATCTAGTTTCTGAGTTTAGCTCTGTGTCAGATGATGTCTTAAATGGTATCATTGTTCTAAAAATACAGTGATGTGGAAACCCGTGGGAAGGCAACTGGAGGAAAGCTTGCAGAGGCAAAGCCTTGATTTCCAGTAACTTGAAACTACGCTTCTCACCTTGGCCTGTGACTCTGCTATACTGACTGACTATCTTTCTGTTGGCCTTGAAGATGAGAAATAAATCTAGTGATGGGTTGGCGAAGGCAGGAAGGAGGAAGAAGACTGGTGGGATAATACCAAGACATCACTAGAATGTCATGAAGCAGAGTATAATTTCCTTATTAATATTCTTCTTGCATAGGCAATGCTGTTTGGAAGGAATGTGTGATAAGGCACTGCAGGCAACAAACGATTATATATAGGTAGAGTTCTCCCTCTTATGCAGTTCAAGATACTAGCTCATGGAATGGTGCAACTCTCATTCAGAGTGGGTCTTCTGGCCTAAACTACATAATTGCTTATGGATATAACCAGAGGCTAACCCAAATAATCCTTCACAGGCATGCTCAGAGGCTTTTCTTCTATGTGATTCCAGATCCTGTTGTGTTAAGCAACCAATCATCACTGTTGTATGTTACTTACCCAGTTCAAAATGGTTTTTGTTTTGACAGATAAGCTTTTAAAATAGCTCTTATCTTTTATGCTTTTATTTATTCTTTAGACTTGTATACAATATATTTTTATCATATTATTTGCTCTCCCCCAACTGCTCCCAGATCTCTATCTCCTTACTTATCCAATTTCATATTCATCCTTTCTCTTAACAAAGTCGAGTCTGATTCGTTATGGCCAACTATTCTAAGTATGGAGCTTGCTCTGGAGTGTGGTTGACATACCCAATAAATTCCATTGAAGAAAATTGGTATTCCTCTCCCTGTGAGTTCCAGGACTATAGAACTTTATCAGAGAGAGAGAGAGAGAGAGAGAGAGAGAGAGAGAGAGAGAGAGAGAGAGAAACTTTTACATTTTCCAGACACAGTATGGCAGATACACACACAAACTTGCAGTTTATTGAGCATGCACAAGACACAAAACATGTACAAGCTCAAGACAGACAAAATCCAGCATGGAGAAGGGCAAGTCAGCTTCCCCAATTAGTTGTTTTAAACTGGAATTTCTGGGAATGATATTTGGGTACTCATGTTTTCAGGAGAAGCACTTAGCTGACTGATTCCTGTCTCCCAGCCAATTTTATTCTCCCTGTTGTGAGAACAAGGAAAGGATTTTCATGCTCACATTGGCAATTTCCACAAAAAAGGAGAAAATGTAGAAAATGTCTGATCTAGTTTAGATCTAGTCTTCATCACTTATTAATACGGCACATTGGACACGTTACCTGATGTTTCTGAGCCTTAATGTCATCATTTGTAAAGTTGGGAAATGATTAAGGGTGGTGTCTGGCACATAGTGAAGGCTAAGTAAAATAACTGTACCAGTATCAGGTGATGCAATACTTATCTAGTCACTGAAATGGGCACGTTTTGCAAGGATAGCTAAAGTTGACTTTGAAAGGTAGAATATGCCATATGATATCCCAATGTCAGTTACCTGACAACAGTCACCTTACATTTGCAACAAAACTTCCTGATTCTTCATGTAGTCCTTGGTCCTTGAATTATATGGAAGACTTGATGTCTTTAAAATGACACTGACTACCAATTAAGGGTGGCTTGAAACTTACCACACAATAGACATTTCTTCATTCATATGGAAGTGAATTTCTTTGGACTGAATTGACTGATCAGGTCATGACTGGATTAATTCTGTCTTAGATGCAAAATATTAGTAGTATGTAAAAGAGAGTGTGGGGAACTTCTAAGACCAGGAGTGGGACCCTACTAGTGTTTACCATTTCTGTTTTCTAAAACTTGGCTCTTCAAAGGAAGTTACCTCATCATTGTGGACAGAAGGGCAGCTCTGATCGCTACAATGAGCTAATATCTATCCATATCATTTAGGTGGATCTTGTGTCATAAAAGAAGAAAAAATTTTGTTTTATCAATGATTACAGTTTCTCTGGTGTATAAGTTGAATTCCCCCTACGACCCCTAAGCAGGATGTTCTGTGTGTGAGGAGAACACTTAGTCTTCTCTGATCAATGCTTTGCAACTCTCTGAATAAATTTTATACTAAGTGTATTAAGAGGTCCTCAAAAGCTTTCTTTTCTAGCTATTTGAATATCTGAATAGAAGACACAAGTTTGGGTTCTCTGAGAAACACACAAGAGAAGATTTGTTTGAGGAAACACCTGTGAAGGAAAATAGGGAGGAAGTAAGAGAAGGCAGTGAGAGTCTTTAGACCCCCATGATGGTCTCCCAGCTGGGCAAGGAGAGGGGAAAGAAAGGAAATTAGGTACAAAGAGATTCAGACTATTGTCCAGCATGCAACTAAACTACCAGGACTACTCACGATAGAGTCACCCATTAAAGCAACTCTACAGCTTAAAGACTAGTCTGAACTAAAATCTCCGAAGTCCCAGTTAGTTAGTGGCTAGGAGCATAACAATGGATTCAATAGGGCCCCAACAGCTTGAAATGCAGTCAGTTACCTCCACAGCAGATCTGAGCAGAATATTTTCATGATTATTCATTAAATTGAAAGAGATTTACTGTTGTCAAAAGCCGAAATCCTCATAATTAAAAAAAATAAAGCAGCAAACAAAACAACCCAGACCATTTGTGATAGTGTACATTTTGTACCTACTATCAATGTTTTCTTCCTTTCTTTGGCTTTCACTTCCTTGTGTTTCAGCTAAGCCAATCATGTTAAAAACCCCACCCAAGTTGGTAGAGTTCCTCATTTGACAATTGTAACAAAATTGTATGTGAATAACCTAAAGGAACATCTTTGGTTTTACTTTCTCTGTGAATTATGTTACCTTGCTGGGGGTTCACATGTTTTATTCCTTGAGATGGGAACGCCTCCTGAGTCAGATTATTACAGTTCTTTGTCTTCAAGTCTTACCAATAGTAAACCAGCTATTCAAAGGGCTTTGGAAAAAAAAATCTATCTATCTATCTATCTATCTATCTATCTATCTTTCTATCCATCCATCCATCCATCCATCCATCCATCCATCCATCCATCCATCCATTCTATTACCTATCTACCTACTTGTGTGTGTGTATATGATATATATATATATCATATCTATTTCTATATATCTGTATCAATGAGGAGAAACACTCTAAAGAAATATTTTCAAAGAATGAGAATATTTTTAGGATTTATCTTCATATCAGGGCATGATTTGAAGAGTCACTGGGGGCCTCATGGGGATTTGGCATTTTAATTCCTGAATATAGTTGTTTTTAAGATGTTTGAAAGTGTTTGATTCCTTAAGCAGAAAATAACCCCCCCCCCCCCAAAAAAAATAATTGTGCAGATGGGCCAAGATGGGATGAGCAGGGTACACAGTGAACCTCTTCCCCCATTTTCTGATTTCATACTTGAATGGATTTTTTTAAAAAAATCATCTTTTGGTACAAGTCTGACTCAATTGGTTTGAAGTGGACAGAACTAGTAACTATCACTCACAGACCTGCCACACACAAGGCAAGAAGTTCTTGTGTTCCCCTTAATCTTTTGCCCTTTCTAGTGAAAAATATCATAGCCCTGAACTCTAATGGAGGGCAACCCAGGTCACTAAATAACCATGAGGGACAGAATGTCCTGATGACTCATGTTGGGGTGTAAATTGAGTGAGAAATACGTATTTCTTGAGGGAAGTTTCTTGAGTTTTTAAATAGATTGTGACAGACATTTTTTTTTTTTTCTGGGATAGAAGACATAGGAACCTTTTGAAGAATTGTACAGAACAAAGGAGGTCTGGGTGGAAGATAGTATAATTCTGCTTGACAAACTAGTCTTCAGTGATATTTTGAATCAAGCCCTGTTGTGGGATTAGTGAGAGATGTTTGCTACTCTCAAGGGCTCAGAGCTATCTAGAGCAGTGAGATATATAGACAGTGACTTACGATATAACTCCAGAAGACAGCTGCAATATGTATAGTGAACAGAGGAAGCTGAGATGGCTAATTTCCTTGGAAATGTGGATCCAAGGAAATTATATGGGAAACAGTCTGAAAGAGAGAGGTAGAAGAAGAGAGAAAGATTATCGAAAGGCCTGATACCAATTTGCGATTCCTTTACAACCTTGAACTATACAAAGCTTTGTGAAGCACAATTTTGTAACTCATTGGTAGTAAATACTACCTGATAGTTCCTTGTCAGCCCCACCTGTGAAGAATGAACATGAAATTCCCTATACTTCACTGTCACACTTGGTATGGATAGTCACGTGTTTCATGGTGGAACTAGCATGATCCCCATGTGAGCTATTTCATGATTCTTGTATATGCATTATTTTTATTTCTAGAATCCATAAAACCACAATTGATGAATCACATAAAAATATCAGTTTTTAGATCTGGGTCAGTCTGTTATTTTATAGTATGCTTATCACCCACAAATGTTGGCACTCGGGAGAGACTGCTTCTCTCAGCAGAGTAACTTGGCACCAGGTTTGCAGCATGACCTTACCTGTCCTTTGTCCCATCCTGCTTGGCCACACTGCTATCCTTTGTTCTGTGATGAGACTGACTGTACAATGTACTTCAACTTCATTGCCAGAGCTATTCATCTGCTTGGAAAGTTTTCTTCTTGGATTATGATGACAATTTCACTCTCATCCATCATGTTTGAGTTCAGTGTCTATTGCTCAAAGAACCCTGCCTTAATTCTATACCAAACATAGGTTTCTCTCAGGTACTCTCAACGGTACCACTCCATTTATTTTCATTACAATACTTGCTAAAGGATACTCTTTCCCTTTGTTTTTTTTTTGTTGTTGTTGTTATTGTTGTTTTGATTTTCTTTCTGTAATTTAATGTAGTGTCTAAGATGCCTGAAAAGCTTCTGGTTCTTTTCTTCTAGGTTCTAGCCACCCAATACAGTGTATGGGAAAGCAGTGATAGATACAGCAATTAACATAATATTAAAGTCAATTTAAGTCTCTTAGCTCTTTGATGAAAGGATATTTATCTTGGACTGACGATAATAGAGGAAAAGACAATAGATTTTGTTTAATGGTCAAGACACAAATAGCTACCTGTCCTTGGGCAAATTGCCATCCTTTGGAGCCCAGGTTTCCCCTTGTGTTTAATGAAACTAATAATAGTCCATCTAACCAAACTGGTGGAATAGAAAGAGAGAAACAAAATGTATACTTGTGAGCACAGTGCCCATTACATGATACATGCTTAACAAATGCTTGATAAATGGATGTTTGCAAGGAATAAAGCATAATCTCTTTGTTTCTCTTCACATGTTTTCAGAATGCCACTATTGCTCTCTAGCTACCAAAAAGCCAAGCAAGGGCGGGTTCACGGAAGCAAGAACATCCTCTTTAAGTACACACTCTGTAAAGATGAGGTCTAATGTTGTAAAGGAAGAGAGATACCAATGTCTGTCCTGGTCATGTGAGAAAGGGCATTCCACCACAGTATCAGGTATTTGAAGATTTTGATAGATGGAGATATGGGGTGGTGAGCACTGTAGTCAAAGGCATGACTATAGAATGCGAGTCATAGTTTGAATAAAATTGAAGAGTCTATGTTGTGAGACAACAAAGTAGAAGAGTTCAGTTGACATCTATCTGTCTTGGAATAAAATCTGGGGAAGCTCCTAAATGCTGAGATAAAGAAGGTCAACATAGTTTTATGGATGTTTGTGAGTCTTGGGCTAGCTAACAGTAAAAAAGGTGGAATCAAAAACCAAAACAAAACAGGAAACTGTTTTATCCAGAAGATACCCAAAGAGGCAATTCTTCTATATTGAGTCAAAATATATTGAAGGAGGTGGCATGTTGATGTGTTCAGTTTCAATGGAGGGAATCTCTAACCATGGTACTACCATGTGTTCTTCCCTGAAGTGGAGGTTTTAATCCCTGTCACAAAGGAGCTTACTTTAGTAGAGGTAACAAGAGACCAAATCAGTGGTCAGTTAATTAAATTTTACAATTTTACACACTAAATTCATAGTTTTTTTTAGTGTTTTCCATGACTCAGGTTTTGTGCTAATGGTTAGGTGGAGTTAAGGAGAAAAGCACATTCCCTGCTATTAACAGGATTTAGTTTCCCCTGGGAAGCAAGGCTATCAAACTTTGTACTACATGGCTAAGGGTCTATAAGAATGGCATGGACAACATGTAGAAGAATGTAAATTGATCCATTCCTATCTCTCTGTACAAAGCTCAAGTCCAAGTGGATCAAGGACCTCCACATAAAACCAGATACACTGAATCTAATAGAAGAGAAAGTGGGGAAAAGTCTCGAACACATGGGCACAGGGGAAAAGTTCCTGAACAGAACACCAATGACTTAAGCTCTGAGATCAAGAATCGACAAATGGGACCTCATAAAATTACAAAGCTTCTGTAAAGCAAGGGACACTATAAATAGGACAAAACGGCAACCTACAGATTGGGAAAAGGTCTTTAACAATCTTATGTCCAATAGAGGGCTAATATCCAATATATACAAAGAACTCAAGAAGTTAGACTCCAGAAAACCAAATAACCTTATCAGAAAATGAGGAACAGAGCTAAACAGAGAATTTTCAACTGAGGAAACTCAAATGACTGAGAAGCACCTAAAAAAATATTCAACATCCTTAGTCATGAAGGAAATGAAAATCAAAACAACCCTGAGATTTCACCTCACACCAGTCAGAATGGCTAAGATCCAAAACTCAGGTGACAGCAGATGCTGTCAAAGATGTGGAGAAAGAAGAACACTCCTCCATTGCTGGTGGGAATGCAAGCTGGTACAACCACTCTGGAAATCAATTTGGTGGACACTCAGAAAATTGGAAACAGTAATACCTGAGGACCCAGCTATACCAGTCCTGGGCATATACCGAGAAGATACTCAAACATCTAATAAGAATACATGTTCCACTTTGTTCATAGCAGCCATATTTATAATCGCCAGAAGCTAGAAACAACCCAGATGTCCCTCTACAAAGGAATAGATACAGAAAATGTGGTATATTTACACAATAGAAGACTACTCAACTATTAAAACAGTGACTTCATGAAATCCGCAGGCAAATGGATGGAACTTGAAAATATCATCCTGAGTGAGGTAACTCAGTCACAAAGGAACAAATACGGTATGTACTCACTGATAAACAGATATTAGCCCAAAAGTTCGGAACACCCATGATTCAATTCACAGCAACTGTTGGACTGAGTGTGGGGGTCCCAGATGGAGGAGTTGGAGAAGGGACTGAAGGAACTGAGGGAGTTTTCAGCCCCATAGGGAGGGAGCAACAATGTCAACTGGTCAGCCCTCCCCCCACCCCGTGCTCCCAGAGAATGGACCACCAACCAAAGAATGCATATGGAGGGGCCCATGATGCTGGCCACATATGTGGCTAAGGAGGGCCTTGTTAACCGTCAGTGGGAGGAGAGGCCCTTGGGTCTGAGAGTGTTAGATGCCCCAGTATAGGGGAATGCCAGGGAAGAGGAGTGGGTGGATGGGTTGGGGAATACCCTCAATAGAGGCAGGGGGATGGGGAATGGGATAGGGGGTTTCCAAAGGGGAGACCTGGAAAGGGGAAAACATTTGAAATGTAAATAAAGTATTAAAAAAAGGCATGAACTTAATGTGACCTAGACATAAGGTAGAAGAATCAGAGTAATAAAGGGTAGACAATGAAAAAAGACTTCTCAAGAGGGCATCTGAGGTGATTCTAAAGAATGAAACAACATAATAAAGATTGTAGTCTATAAAACATGGATGTGCATGTTATAATATTTGGGTAGTGTGTATCTGAATCTACATTCTAGATGTGTGATAGTTTGTTAGAATAAGTTGTTCTATGCTTCAGTCTCCTCACCAAAGAAATGGAAAGACTTTCAGGGATTCCTATATAGGGTTGTTTTAAGAACTTAATGAGGGTCAGATAAGTTTTCTTATAGCCAGGTAGTAAATATGTTAAATGTTGAGGGTGTATGGTTTATGTCTCAACTGTTCACCTTTGACATTGTAGTGGGCAACAACTGTAGGCTTCAGGCTAGTGAATGGGAATGACTGAATTGGAAAAATTTACAGACACTACTAAGCTGCACTTTTATATGTGTTATGAAATAATGTTGTGAATTTTTTAGTCATTCAAAAATATAAAAACCATTTTTAGATCTCTAGCCATATAAATTCAAATAGAATGCTATATTTACTTCATGAACCATGGTTGCCAGTCCTGACAGAAGTGTACATAAATATGTCAGCATTATTCATGGTATTAGTAACCTTTGTCCTTAAAACAAAATACATGACATGAAAAACTCAAGGGAGGAAGGGTTTATTTCAAATTAAAGTGTTAGGGGGTACAGTCCATCATGGCAGGAAATGCATGGTGGCAGCAGATGGATGCTGCTAGTCACAATAACAGCCTAATCAAGAAGCAGAATGAACAGGAAATGGGGCTGATCTATAAAGCCTCAAGACACACTTCCAATGACACAGTTCTTCTAGCAAGGACCTACCTTCTAAAGGTTCCATGGTTTCCTTAAGCATTTCCATCAGCTGGAGAACAATATCTCAAACACATGAGCCTATGGGGACATTTGAAATTCCAACCAAACCATCAATCCATAATGTGGCTCAGAAAGTGAGTCTGAATCATGAGTCTAAAAATTCATACCAGATTACAGAAAAGACTTTCTGCCACGTGGGTATTCAGCCATGAAATGTTAAGCATTGCAATGAGGCAGAATACTGACAACTAGTCCCTCCCTTCCCTCAGATTTCTCTGTGCTGATGAGCTTTTTTTGGTGTGTGTTATTTTCAGAGTTCTCAGGATGACAAGGTAGAAAGACAGAAGGAAAGAGGAACTGAGAGGAAAAGAGTGCCTTTTCAGAGTACTAGCTGGTTTTTTTTGGGGGGGGGGTTCTACTCCTAATCCTATGCAGGAATGAATCAAACTTTACCCAAAGGCATCTGAGCATGAAAAATGAAGCCTGTGAGATATGTATCATCCTCCCCTGAACTACTCAACATTGATACCCTGTGGGGGAAAGATTCCGTGCTTTGAGAAAAAAAAAAGTGTAAATCACTGTATGAATGAAATGAATAAATATGAGTACCATGAAACATGGTACCATGGCTTTAATTTAAAGCCATGCCCTTCCCATGGTCCAAGCGAAGGCATCTATTACATCTGTCTGTTGGCTCGTTACTTTTAAGAATTCTGAATGCAGTAAGCTCATTTCCTTTTCACATTTTTTTTTTTTTTTTAATATTGGGGGAAAATGTTTCTATGTTAAAAAAAATTTCTTTTTCTTTTTTCTCATACCCCAGGGTAACTCAAAAGCAATTGTATAGCCAATAAATCTCAACAGACAAGTTTGTCTCCCTGACTGCTTCCAGGTCATGTTCATAAAACAATCCATATTCATCTTTGGAAATTAACTTTTGACCCCCCTGCTTAGCATCCCTGGTAGTCTATACTTTGGCCCAATCGTTTCATGGGACACACACTTTCTCCATCCTCTAAGGCTTTTTATGTTCCAATTATATCTCTTCCCTCACTGTGGGTTTAAGTCATTGCAGGTTCTGGAAGTCAAGGCTTGTTCATATGTTTTGTGTCTGAGCTATGCTGTTCTCCTAGAATTGATGTTTTCCACCCAAGATCAGCTTAATTCATGTGAAGACAAGACATGACAAAGGAGACAATTTGAAGAAACTTTGTAGCAACCAGACCTCTAAATTTTTTCCTTGCTACTTCCAAGGTCCAGACTCATCAACTATTTTGAAGAATGAGCACTGCAGCAGGGGGTGGTAAGTCCAGTTGATTCTACAGACTCCAGAGTGTTGAGCATCTTCTGTTTACTACTAGTTCAAAATCCAACAATGGATTTTTTTTTTTTCAGTGAAGGGATGAACCATACCTGAACTCTGAACTCATTAGGTAGGAAGCATAAGGAAGTATGTCAACCAATAGAGGGCTCCAACAGAGAGCCCAGAGAAGGGTGATCAAGCTCTAAAAGACTGCCTAATGACACTTGGATCTTGAGCATGGGAAAGATTTGAAAATTCAGGAATTGTTGAAAAAGTGGGTGTGGCTTAGTTTGGTTCCCAGATTTTTTGATAGGAAGGTGACAAGATGGAATGATGCTGGGTTTTCAGAGAGAACTGAGGAAAGGCACGTGGGAGCAGGGGAGCACTGAGAAATGAAAGTGAGGAGGTCAGGGACAATGGAGAGTAAGTATCCACAGAATCACAGATGCCAAATTGTAGATGGCTCTGTGCTCCCTTTATTTTTATGTTAATTCCACTCTTCCAGGAGGGGTTGTCTGGAATGAGGAATGTGTCACATACTCAGATGACTTCTTGTGAACCTTCCCAAATGAATAAACAGACCAATTACTGGGTGAGTAGGCAGTACTTCTGGGTTGGACAGAGGAAGAGAAGAAGGAGGAGAGAGTTAGGGGCTTTTGGAATGGGGATAGCATAAGGGCAAGATGTAGCTGCTAGAGTTTCCCAGTATCATGGCAGATCTGCCAGGATTTCTCACTGGAGAAATCAGATTTAATAAGGCTTAAAAGATTAGGTTTTAGTTGTTGTGCCCAGAGATTGAGTTACCATTGTTTCTGAGCTTAGTTTGTGTGATTATTTTTTTTTTTGTGGTGACTCAACTGGGTTCCAGAGAGAAAGGTATGGCAGCAAATCATGGGTTTCCCTGATGTGCACCACAGAGGGGGCTTTGAAGCATGGGGCTGGTGTGGTAGTGACCCACCAGTGGAAACCTAGCAAGCTGGGTGGAGAGACTTTGGAGTGCCGAGTCAGAGTCTCCATGAAATAAAAAACAGGTTGGCCATTGCCCACCTGGCATGACCAGCCAGGCTGCCAGGGCAAAAAGTTGCTATGAAGACTCAAAAAAATCCTGCTACAAGTTGGGTGTGCAGAACTCTGGCAATGTACCCAAACTTGAATAAGATGCTGTCAGTGTGCTTTCTGCCATTAGCAAAGTGATCAATGGCTTAGAGTTGTCTTCTAGACTCCTGGTCCACTATTGCCTTCTGCTTATTTTATTAAAAATTATTAAAAACCACGCTGTAGGCAGCATAATATCTTTAAGGACAAGTTAAAAGACACCTGGTATATGAATACTGAAAAGGCTGGAGGTTATCCGTGGGGTGTGTGTGTGTGTGTGTGTGTGTGTGTGCGTGTGTGTGTGTGTGTGTATGTGTACCTATAAATCTATGTGTATTCACCTACCTTTCAGTAAGTGATGGGTTTTCTCAGTATATTTCCTTGAGCTCATGTGGCCTTTAAAGGAGAAAATTAGACACTTGGACAGTAAACAACAGTACCAAATAACAAATTCTCAGCTTTACACGCATATTGAAATAGACTGTTGACTTGCTGTATACAGGCCCCATGGGAGGCAGTGCTTAACTGGCTAAAGATGGTCCTTGGCATTAATACTGATTGGATGTGATTTGATTCTGAGTCTATCACTTGTCACTGTTCCTCTCAAATGGTATGCGGACTGCTTGTTCAGTTAGCACGTTCTGAACTTATTCAAGGCATCAAGAATTGTATAATGCACCTAGGTATATTGTTGCAGTCATCATAATAGCTATGTCCTAGAATTAGTACAGATGCCCAGCAATGGGAGAAGATATATATATTGAAGTATTATTCCACCATTAAGAACAAATCACATTTTCAGGAAAACAAATAGAACTTCAGATTGTTATGTTAAGCACCATAAGGCAGACTCAGAAAGACCAGTATATCTTTTCTCAATTATGTAGATTCTAACCCCCCTACCCCAAAAGAAGAATGAAAGTAGACATGTATTTGGAAAGAGGAAGATGAGTAAGAAAGGGAGGAGAAAAGGAGGATAAGTGTGAGAAATAAGGACAAATCAGAATACCTTATCTGCATGTATAAAAATGTCAACAAAATCTGCTATTTTGTACAAGCAATAAAGAAAAGAATTATACTACATGTTAAGAAAGAGAATGTTGGTAGGCTGCAGACATAGGATTTTAAAAGTTTTTATCTTGAAGATCAAATATTTAACAGGTTTAACTTAACCTGCTTTTTGACAAATTCATGCAAGCATAAAATACATTCTGGTCACCCCATTACTCCACATGCTTTACCTCTCTTTTCTGCCTCTCCTCCTCTCCTCCCATGAAGTCCCATCAAATTTCTATTTTTTTTTTTTTTTTTTTTTTAGTTTTTACTTTGTGACCTGCTTGGTTTAGTCAGAGCCATCAACATGGCTATGAAGTTATTTACTGGAGCATGAATAACTTATCAGTGGCCACATCACTGAAGACAAAGACGTACTCTTTGCCAGCAGCCCTTGACTTCTAGCATTCCTCTGGGTGGGACCCCATGAACTCCTCCTCCATTTGTCTCTGAATGTTTAGGGTATTGGTCTTGCACAAGCTGTATACAGGCAACTCTACCTTCAGTGAGTTTATGAATTCCACAGCCATGTCATGAATGTAAGACAATGTTTCAAAGACCTCGTCCTCACTGTTTGGCTCATACCTTCTTTCTGTCCCTTCTTTTACAATGTTCCCTGGGCTTCGGAGGAGATGGTAAGTGTCCTATTTAAGGCTGAGAACACAACGGTCATGTGTTCTCATCACCCTGTGCAGCCATGTGTTTCTGCATTGATTGCTATCCATTGCAAAGAGAAAATTTCTTTGGTGAAGGCTGAGGGTAGACCATAAGTATAACCCTAAGTATTAGGAGGCAGCCAGATAATTTCAATTAATAACAATTGTACATTTTTAGTGCTTTATGGGCAGAAGTAGGTACTAAACACCCTATCACCTAGAATGTAGTGACTCATTTAGATGGCAGAGGACATCTGGAAGAGCCAAGGAAGATCATCTCTAGAAGCTGACACATAAGTGCGATTAACTTCTTTTTTCTATTGGTCCAGCTTTAAAATCATGGCCTTCACAACTGGCCCTCTCTGAGGTCAATACACCTATCTAACTTGATTGCTGTCACTTGCTTAATTATCTGATCTCTTTCAGAACTTCAAAGGACAGAGACTATTTCCAAATTGTTCTCTGTGTGTTCATGCTAGTATGTAACAACATCTGACACATAATGTGTGCCTTTTAAATACCAGTTGCTTGTTCAGGAAGAAAAGACTAGAATGTGAATTTCTACCCCTTTTCTGGAGTGCCATGGAGAATGCTGTTGTAACCTTTAATGACTGCCTCCTAAATTCCTAACTCTGAACCAGCTCTAGAAGAAAACAAGGAAATGACAAAAACAAAAATATAAAAGCCGGGTACCCAAATTCTTTCATGTGAACCACATTTAGTGGGGAGACAAAGGACTGTGAAAGCACTTACTTCTTTTGCCTGAATATAAAAAGTGTTTGACCAATGAAGAGTCTCATCTTGAAAGTACGTTTTTTTTTTTTTTAAACAAAATATTTCATGTGATAGGATAGTATTATGTTCTACAAAACTCCAAAAATTTCAACTGTGTTCTCTTCAGTTCTATGTAATTGCTTCAGGTAGGTGTGTGTTCCTGCTTGTATAAAGAAAAAAAAGGGGGAGGAGGTTCCTTTTTTCATCTGATGTCTCAGGCCCCAGAGGGAAATGTTGGGAACAAATGCTTCCTCTAACTGTAATGCTCCCTTGAAATGTGAGCTTTGAAAATCTTTAGGGATACCTGCAGAATTACATTCTAACTTTCATGCCAAACTATGTTAAGAAGAGTAATTGGACAGCTTAAAATCGTTTTTAAAAATGAGTTTTCATGTTAAGAGGAAGAAGTGCGTGTACCCTATGACTTGAGAATGATTTTTAAGGAGTTGCTTCTTCTCCTTCTTCTTCCTTCCCCCCTCCTCCTCCTTCCTTCTTCTGCACCCCTCTTCTTTTTTAACTGTATGGGGGTATGAGTGGGTGTCTCTAGGAATGTAAATGTACCATAGAGCTCATGTCACGGTCAGAGTACAACTCGATTTTTGCTACTCTTGTTTTTTCCTTCTATCATGTGAGTATCATGTACTCAGCTCAGGTCATCAGGCTTGGAGGCTTTATTTGCTGAGCAATCCCACAGGTCTGTACAAAACATTTTTGGAACTAAAAATAGGAAGAAATTGTGAGAATAAAGGATTAATTGGAGGGCACAAGATATTGTTGAAGCAGCAAGCTGTAAGTAAACCCCAAAAATAAGATCTAGAGCACTGGTTCTCAACCTATGGGTCATAATCCCTGTGGGGTTAAATGACCCTTTCATAGGAGTCACCTAACACCATTGGAAAACACAAATATTTATGTTACAATTCATAACAGCAACAAATTACAGTTATGAAGTAGCAACAAAAATAACTTTATGGTTGAGGGTCATCATAACATGAGGAACTGTATTAAAGGGTTACACCATTAGGAAGGTGGAAAACCACTTTTATAGAGTGTAGAAAATATGAACACATTATTGTATTACTAGCAAACCCCCACAATTTCTAACATGTATTAAATATTCATCATATGTTGACCTGTGTAAGTAGAATTAATATATACAAGGTCCATAATATCCTGGTGAAGGTAAATTATTAACCTTATTTTAAGGATGATAGAATGAGGGGCCCACGTGATAGATCACATTGTAAACATAAGGCCCTGAGCTCAGTCTCCCAGAAGAAAAAACCAGACAGTATGGCATATGCTTGTCATCCAGTGCTAGAGAGATGAAGACAGGTAGATGCGAGGGCCTCACTCTTCAGTCTGTCTAGCATTTTTCAGGACAGTGAGAGATCTTGCCTCAAAAAACAAGGGGGAGAACACCCAAGGCTATTTTCTTGCATTTGTCAACACAAACACAAACATATGTACCAGAATACACATACATGAATGCCCATCCCCTACATAATCCCACAAGAATGAAATGACCTGAGTGGAGGGTTATATACCTATAATGCTACTTGGGACTACAGTATTGATGTAAGTCTGGGCAACACAATGGGAGTAGAGAAAACAAAACCCAAAAAGAGTGAATGAGACTCGGAAGGCAAATACAGTTCTCTCAAGATCACAGAGAAGAAATCTTTGAGTTCATGTGCCTGTACAGGGGCACACACAAATATTTATGGGTAAGTATTTCATCAAAGCATTGACTATAGTAATAGAATCTGGAAACCATCCAAATCCTGAACACTTAGAGATGGCCTCAGTGCCCCAGGCCAAAAGTGGAAAAAGGCAAACAAACCACAAAGAAGAAGGAAATCACTCTAAACTTCATTTTCTGAAATAACCATAAGGAAATGTGTATCTTTGCAAATCTTTTCTATCTGACCCAAACTTGGAGACATACTGGATATATTGCTTTGCAATCTGGCTTTTTTGTATAGATAACGCCACACATTATTTTCAAGTCATTCAGTATTCTATTTTAACAGCTCCACAGTATTATCTTATTACTATATATTATAAGTTGCTACAAATCTTTTATCATAGAATCTATTATTCTTTAACTATTATTTAATGATACCTCCTCTGTTCCTAATTCATTGTGCACAGGGCATAACTTTGACTCTTTTAGGACCTTTTGCCATGTGTCTATACCAACTATGCCCTTGAGGTCACTGTGGTGGTTTGAACAGGAATTGTCCTATAGACTCATGTGTTTGAATGCTTATTCCATAAGGAGTTACACTATTAGGAGCCTTGGCCTTGTTGGAGTAAGTGTGACCTTGTTGGAGGAATTATGTTACTGTGGAGGTGGGCTTTCTAGCCTTAATTATGCCCAAGTTAGGACTACTGTCAGTCTCCTTTTGCTGTCTGTTGATCAAGATGTAGGACTCCCAGCTCCTTCTCCAGCACCATGTCTGCCTGCATGCTCCTTGCCATGATGATACCAGACTAAACCTCTAAATTCTAAGCCAGCCACAATTAAATATTTTCCTTTATAAGAGTTACAGTGGTATACAAAACCCAAAATAAGGCAGTCACTAATCCTGAATAGTAGACAAAAAGAAGCATTTATGTAGAAGTGTAATTGGAGATCTCTTAAAGCAGTCTCTAACTGGATTTTATTTTTTACATAATCAAACATTGTACTTCATTAAAACTCTGCATGGAGAACTTCTATGGACCACAGCTTCATAACCTGCCATAGGGTTTCTATTGCTGTGAAGAGACACCATGACAGAGGCAACTATTACAAAGTAAAGCATTTAATTGGGGCTTACTTACAAGTACACAAGTTTAGTCCATTGTCCTCATGGTGAAAAACATGGTGGCACACAGGCAGACAAGGTACTACTAGAGAGGTATCTGAGAGCTCTATAACTGAATCAGCAGACAGCAGAAGTGACAGATACTACTCCTGGTTTGAGCATTTGAAACCCCAAAGTCTACCCTCAATGACACACTTCCTCCAACAAGACCACATCTACACCAACAAGGACATACTTCTTGTTAGTGCCACTCTCTAATGACCAACTCCTTAAATATATGGGCCTAGGGAGGTCATTTGTATTCAAAATACCACATAATTCTATATGACTGTAACATATCTATTACTTAATTGATCAGTAAGTGAAGCAGGAGTAAAGAAAGGCAATATAATATATCCAGGATTAAAAACTTAAAAATAATTCAAATACTAATTCTAAAAAGTAGACAACAATTAAAAGGAAAAAAAGAAAAATAAATGTCTATAAGTAATAATAGAGAAAAAGGAGTAGATTTTATTAAAATGTGTGATAGAATTTTAGCTATTTTAGGAGTTTAAGCCCAGGGAAATTTTTAAAAAATGTTTTTTTTGAGAGGCAAAGGTATAGGTGTATTATTTGCCAAATTTTCCACAATAATTTAGGAAGGATGGTAAATACATGAAGTTCATTGGCCAACGTATTTCCAACTTTGAGCTGATTTTGTTAGATAACAGTATATATACACCTAATTTTCTTAGACAATAAACTTTCAGTATTTCTATATAACCAGAAAGTAGTGAATTCAGAGAACCATCTAATGAAGTTAATACTGGTGTAGTCTCGGTTTTACCACATTGTGGCCCTGAGATATTCAGCAGCTTGCTTATGGTAACCAGCTAGGAAGTATCAAGGTTACGATTTGAGGTAAGTTTCTGGACTTCAAAGTTCATGTGTCTTATGACTAAGTATGAAAATGGTTAGAGACTCAGTTAAAAAATAATAGTTCCTTAACTAAAAACATTTAAATACTCTCAAGGGACTTAAACTACTACCTTTGAATCAGTGTATACGTTTATGAAGTAACGCGGAGAGGAAGTGTATGGTAATTCCTTCATGTCATCCCTTTGCCCTAATAACCTATAAACTTAGGCTTAATCTGTAGATTTTTTTCTCTATAGCAAATACTTCTTCTCCACATCCCCTCCACTCATGCAAGAATCCTATTCTGGTTCCTAAAAGCATCACGTTCAAATTTCCAGCATAAGATTTAGCCACATGCTGCTGTGTCTCCTGTAGAAAATGTTTCACCAACATTCATGTGTTCTGTGTTCATGTGGTATAGTGGCCACTACATATGCATTTACATTTTTCTTCAATGAGAGCCTTTGTTACTCCTTCACCACAAACATTCTTTACGAAACCCCGAACCCCAAAATGAGCATTGCAATTTACTGCTGCTATAGAAATGTGCAAATACAATGTCTGTGGTTACCCAAGTCTTTCTGCAGAAGGCTTGCTTTCTTAAAATCAAGCAAATATTTAATTTGTCACATTCATGAAGCAATTATTGTTATAAGTTCATTGTGCCATATTTGGTGGCAGGACATGAGTACAGAATTCTTCTTATGGCCTTTAACAGGTTTTATTCTGTTGCCCTGAAACCTCTAAAGAAGAATACAATACCTTATCATGGTGGAATAGGCACATCCTGCTTCTTTTTTCGAATAGTAATAATTCATTGTTTACTCTCTTGTCATGCGGGGACTATGATCCTTTATTAATGTCTTAGTCAGGGTTTCTATTCATGCACAAATCATGACTAAGAAACAAGTTGGGGAGGAAAGGGTTTATTGAGCTTATACTTCCATGCTGCTGTTCATCATGAAAGGAAGTCAGGACTGGAACTCAAGCAGGTCAAGGAGCAGGAGCTGATGCAGAGGTCATGGAGGGATGTTTCTTACTGACTTGCTTCTCCTGGCTTGCTCAGCCTGCTTTCTTATAGAACCCAAGACTACCAGCCCACAGATGGTACCACTCACAAGGGGCCCTCCCCTCTTGCTCACTAATTGAGAAAATGACTTACCCCTGGATCTCATGGAGGCATCTTCTCAACTGAAACTCCTTTCTCTGTGATAACTACAGCTTGTGTCAAGTTGACACACGAAACTAGCCAGTACAGTTGACCCCTTGTCAACTTGACACAATACAAATATATCACCAATAAGCCTCGACCCTTACTTCCTTATTTATCCCCAAGATCTAAATAACTTTAAAAGTCCCACAGTCTTTGCAAATTCTTACATATTAACATTTCAGTCCCTTTTAAACATCCAATCTCTTAAAATTCAAAGTCTTCTAAAAATTCAAAGTCTCTTAACTGTGGATTTCACTAAAATACCTTTTTTCTTCAAAAAGGAAAAATATCAGGGCACAGTCACAATCAAAAGCAAAGTCAAACTCCAACCATCTGGGATCCACTCATGATCTTCTGGATTCCTCCAAGGGCTTGAGTCACTTCTCCAGCTCTGCCCTTTGTAGCACACACCTTGTCTTCTTGGCTCCAGATGCCTGTACTCCACTGCTGCTGCTGTTCTTGGTGGTCATCTCATGGCACTGGCATCTCCAAATCACTGCTGTCTTCCACTGCAACTAGGCTTTACCCACAGCCTCTCACAGGCTCTCTTCATGGTGCCAAGCCTCACCTTCCTTGCATGACCCCTTCAGTTCTGGGCCATCAATTGCAACTGAGGCTGCACCTTCACCAATGTCTTTCCACAGTCTCTTGCAATACCAAGCCTCAACTCCTTTGCATGGCCCCTTCAGTCCTGGAATTGCAACTGAGGCTGCACCTTCACCAGTAGCCTTCTGTGGCCTCTAACAGTGCCCAGGCCTCAGCTGCTCTTCATGACTCCTTCATGCCTTCAAAACCAGCATCACCTGGGTCACTCTTACACATTACCAAGTCCAGCCACAGCACAAGGTACAACCCTGGCTATCTCTGGAACACAGCCTCTGTGTTCTCAGAAAACACTTCTCAGAAGATTTCACCTCAATGATGCTGGTCTCCTCTCAATCATCGCCAATTTCCCAGCTCCAGCCAAACAGCATCAATAGTCCCAGCAATGCAATGTTTATTCTTTAGTAGTTCTGGTCTCTTGTAATTCACAGCTGATTCTTCAGCCTTAGCTAACCAAAACCACAGAATCTTCACAGTCAAAATGGCAATAGCCCTGATAAGAGTCTTTAATTTCCCTTCTGAAAATTCACAAGCCAGACCTCCATCTTCTGCACTGTTCTCAACATTTTCTCCCAAGCTCCAACACAACATCCCACAGAGCTCTTAACACCAAACGGAACTTCTAGTCCAAAGTTCCAAAGTCCTTCCACAGTCCTCCCCAAAATATGGTCAGGTTGTCACAGGAATACCTCACTATGCTGGTACCAATTTGTCTTAGTAAGGCTTTCTATTCCTGCACAAACATCATGACCAAAAAGCGATTTGGGGAGGAAAGGGTTTATTCGGCTTATACTTCCACGTTGCTGTTCATCACCAGAGGAAGCAAGCCAGTAAGCAGCATTCCTCCATGGCCTCTGCATCAGCTCCTGCTCCTTGACCTGCTTGAGTTCCAGTCCTGACTTCCTTTTGTGATGAACAGCAGCATGGAAGTATAAGCCCAATAAACCCTTTCCTCCCCAACTCGCTTCTTGGTCATGATGTTTGTGCAGGAATAGAAACTCTAAGACAATTAAATTGAAGTTTTTCACCCTAACCACTTTATCTTATGCTCCTCTCCTAGATGTTCATTCATTGTTTTGTCACTGTATCAATTGTCTCCTCTGTTAGGCCTCAATATCACCTTTTTCTGCTACAAAGGGCCTTCAGCCCTTACATCTTTGTGGCTCCTAATCTAATAATATCCATGCCTTTCAGTGTATGGACAATTCAATGTGTCTTAATCTCAGCTTTCCAAAATGGGCTCACCATTTGGCCTACTTGGGTGTCAGGTCTCTACCTTTGTAAGTTGGAAAAGGTCACATAGAATAAGTCCATCATGATCTCAGAAATGAAGGTGAGATGTAATGCTAACCCAGTAGATGAGACAACTACAGGACCTTGTAACTCTTTCTTCTCAAGTCCTGATTAATATACTAAACATTTCTCATGTGTATTCTCATTTCTTCTTCCATCCCTGTTCTTTTGGCCTTCATATATATAGAGAGAACTTAGAGTACCATGGTAATTTGTTTCTTGGTCTCCTTGTTTCTTAAATACTCAACCACAACCCCAGATTCATGTGTACTTCATATCCCTGAATTAAAAACAAATCAAGTGACTAGACCACTTCCCTAATTCTGAGTTCACCAATTGCATGAGGTATAAAATGCAAATTGATGGATTATGCTGTATATATTTCTTAGAACCAGGCTCTATTCTTCCTTCTTAATCACTCTGCTCCATTGTGCTGTTTTGAGTGATTTGCTGTTCACATGACCACACCTTCTCAACTTCCTTCTCTCCTTCTCTCTTCCTTCTTCTTCTTCTTCCTTCTCTTCGCTCTTTTTTTTATGGTATAGATACTCCTTGACTTACCATGGGATGCATTCCAACAAACCCATCATAAAATGTCATGAAAAATGTCCTAAGTTGAAAATGCATTTAATGCATCTAACTTATTGAACATTCTAACTTATGCTAGCTTCTCTGAAACATAAACCTACAGTTAGACAAGATCACCTAACAGAGGTTTGCTTTACAATAAAGTACTTAGAAACTCATGTAATGTTTTGGCTATAATACCCTATAGAGTTCTGCTTGTTTCTGCTCATGATCATCTATCTGCTGCAACTGACATTGTACACCAAGATCACAATATATGTGGCCAACACAGAAAAAAAAATACAATTTAAGCTTCCAAATATGGTGTCTATCGAATGTATATTTTTAACCTATGACATTTATACTGTCATGAGTGAAAGCATTATAAAATGACAGTTTCAAGGTGAGATCCGTCTGCATATATGGCCATAGTGTGGCTGGGGTTCATGCAATGGCTATTTAGTGAAAGAATGTAGGGGATGCAGAGATGGGTCAGCAGAAATGAGTGATTGATGCGTGGCGAAGGACCAAGTTCAGTGATGAGCTATGAAGGGTTGTTCTTGACATTGGCAATAGTAGTCTTTCATCTTTGCAAGTTTTCCTCAGTGTGCTCCCTGAATCCCTAGATACACATGAAAGTTATGCAAATTATAATAAAAAGTTTAGCTTTCTAAGCAAAGCACATGCTCAGCAAAATGTCATCTTATTCTAATTTTTATAAAATGAAATCAATTTTACATTGCAGCTTTGCCTCATGTGACTTAGAAAAACTAATTGGCACCCTCAATTAACAACTCTAGGAAATGGTGAAATGGTCTTAAAACAGTATTTTAATGGGATTATGCCATGCTTTTTAGAGTTGGTAGGATCAAATAACTGATATAAGAAAAATGAAACTGCCTTAACATCTTTAAGACTCAATTTCATTATCTGTAAAACGGAAAGTAATTATTATCTTAAGTATTTTCAAACTGATATGTTTGTATAAATTTTAAATCACCTCAAGTCTTATTTTTACCTTTTGTTGTGACAAAAAGATCAATATTCTATCACTCTATTTCAAATTCCTAAATCTAAGATTGAAAGTATTTATTGATTGAATAACTGGCCAAGTCTTAAATATGTTGAAAAAGAAGACAAAATCTAGACACGGTAGCACTAAATCCCAAACTCAAAAGAAGGAAGAAAAATGATTATATCCAAGTAGATAGATTAACATTTAGAAGACAAGATAAATGTGGGCATATTTATAAAAGATAAAGAAGCTTGGAGCCACACAATTGAACATTGATTAACTAAATTTTGAGGTAGATAGAGACTCAATGGAATAAATAACCCTTTAAGAGGAAGGATAGGGAAAACAGTAAGGCAAAACAGAAAGAAGAAGCAGGGACAAAGACTACTGCTTCTCACTGAACTAAACTCTCCCATCGTGCTATCGACTCCTTTATTTTTCTTTGTGACCCTTAATGGTCAGGGTAAACTAACATTGGTACTGTGATGATGATAATGGTGATGGTGATGATGATGACAATGATGATGTTTACCAACATTTTCTGACACCTTCCATTTAAAGAATACCATTTATCATAACATAGGACATGACAAAGGAGAGAAAATGACAGGCTAATGGAACTTAAATAAATTGACAAGTAGGGGGCCGCAGAGATGGCTTGGTAGTTACACGTGATTGCTGCTGTTGTAGAAGACCAAGTTCAGAGTTCAGTTTCTAGCACCCATATCAGGCTGCTCACTACTAATGGTAACTCCAACTCCAGGGGATCTGATTCATTCATCTGGCCTCTTAGGGTTCCTATACACATATGTGCACATACATACATACATACATAGAAATAAAAACATTTCAATGTCAAATTAAGAAATTTGTTATTTTCTCTTGTAACAAATATCTGAGATAGTTTTCAGAAAGCTAATATTTATTATGACTCAGAGTTTTATAGATTTTATTCTGTGATCACTGACCTGCTGATTTCAGCTGTGATCACATATTGTGGCTGGAACCTAGGGTGAAGTAGAATCTCTCTTTCTTGGCTGGGAAATGAAAAGGTAAGAAAGTAGGAAAGAAAGGGTTCAAGTATAGTCTTTAGCATCACCTTCAGTGACTGATAGTCCTCTTTAGGCCCCACCTCTTAATTTCACCCAAATACCATCATATTTGGAAACATATCTTAAATACATGAATTTTTGGGGGGAACATTTGAGCTCTAAACTATAGAATAATACAGAATAAATTAATTTTTGTTAATTTCCCCTTTCTTCTTTGAGTGCCAATCCATTTATACTAGAAGACACTAACCAAGTACTACTCATGTGGATACATTTTAAAACATTTCTGAATTCATATCTATTATCTTTAAAATGTGGAAAATAATCCCCAATGACAACATACAGCACTGTAGTGAGTCTTAAATAAAATATATAAGAAGTAGCTTGCAAACAACAGAGCATTATGCACGTGTCAGACTTCATTGGTTGGCATGGCACTCAATGGTTAGATGGTCAAATGCAAACAACAGTGGATATATTGAATGTGGACACTAAGGTGATACTCGCTGAGGGCCCAGTGAAGAAGTGAGGTAAGTGACATAGCGGAGATGGGGTCACATAGGATCTTCTGGGTCATTGTATTAAGAAACACTGATGTTTGCACAGAATAAATAAATGTGCAGGAATAGCATGAGACATGCTTTATGATGATGAGTTAGGGCTGATAAGATTATCGGGTGAAGAAAGGCTGGGGAAATTAGTGGAGTTTCCCGTTATATCGGTGACAGCAGGTGATAGTCCAGTTGGAATGGTGATGGTGGGGCTGGTGAGAAAGGACAGACAATGGGTTTGCCTGACAAATAGGATATGGGATATAATGGGAGGAGGAAACTGCACTGGAATCCTAGTGTGGTCTATGCACAGCAAAGACAGGTTGCTATCCTATGTGGTGTAGAGGCTGCAAGGGGTACAGATTTGATAGGGAGGAGGAAGAGTATAGTTTAGGATAGATGAAGTTTGAGGGATGGTTTGGGTATCCCAGTAGATGTATCTGGGAGTGAGCTGACTATCATATGCTAGAGCTTGGGAAATAGGGCTGGACAAGAGACTGAAGTGTCAACTGATATGAGACAAATGCATACAAAGAGCTTCAGTCCAGGTGGCAAGGAGGTTTGCCCAAGCTTATTTTACTTTCTTTTTAATTTTTTTTGACATAAATGTGTGTGTGTGTGTGTGTGTGTGAGAGAGAGAGAGAGAGAGAGAGACAGACCAAGAGACAGAGACAGAATGAGAGTGTGTGTGTGTGTGTGCGTGGGTGCGTGTGTGTGTGTATGTGTCATAACATGCTTATGGATAGATGGTCAAAAGACAACTTCCAAGACTCATTTCTCTGCTCCTACCATGAGGGTTCAGGGAATGAAGGCCCAGCCTTAGCCACTGAGCCATCTTGCTAACCCTGTTTCATCTTACTTTCACCTAAGTTCAGGAACTAGCAGTTCTAACTGTTTTCCCTCTCTATTCCTTTTATCTGCGTGTCCTGTAAAGGACTACCATTTATATCATAGCCTCTTGGGCTTTTCTAATTCATTCTGTTGCTTCTATTCTGTTTCTCACATAGTTACTGACACCCTGTGTTGGGATTTTGGTCCAAGCTGCAAAGAAAGCCACAGAGATGTCATATATAGGAAATGAGAAACTGGTATACTGACCACTGAAAACCAGAGATGAGATTGTTGCACATCTGCCCACAGAGTTAGGTGTGACTCAGATCTCCTGTTATCAACAAGGCTCCTGTCATAAGTGTAAGTTAAAATGCTCTGTGCTTTCGTGGGACCAAACACTTGTGGTTTTTAGACAGCGTACTGGAAGACCAAGCGAATTGCTTTTTTTTTTCTTTCAGAGGGTAAATATTTTAGCGGAGAAAAGTCACTTTTTATCTCTGAGAAGCCTTAAGGCATAATCAGGAAAAATTAGAGAATTGACAGATGAAAGAGTTACTTAGAAAAAAATGACTCCTATTTAGTTACTTTGTTTCTGATTAAATGTTACATCATCTCTAAGTCATCATTGATTTCTAAAAGAATGAACAGCAAATCCATGATGTTCAGGAGGTATAAACAAGATTTATTACTGAGATAGTGTACTTCACTGGGAAAAAGCTATCAGAAAATCAAAAGCAGCAAAGGCCGGAGGTGACCTTGAGAAGATTCTCTGTGCATTTCTTTTTCTGTGTGAACTTATTTTGTAAAAATGAGTATGTAAGGTATTTCTGTGCAGATTTCTCTTCTCCTTTGACAATAGAGGTAAGGGATTTCAGTATTTCTAGGCACTTGTCTACAGTATTGTTTGGGAACATCTACGTTTGGGCTGTCTTATGCTGGCACTATTGTAGCTGGTTCCTTTTGACTTCTTTTAGCAGGCAGGGCCAGATGCTCCTGGAATCACACCATGAGAGATTTTGAAGGCCTCATGCATCATCTAGTTAACTTTCCATCTCAGGGATTGGACATCTGAGACTTTTGGGGGGTTAAAGGGTTTACCAGTTAAATGCACAAAAACTATAGATCAAGAATCAAAAGCAACAATCTAGACTCTACATCCAGTGCTCTTTTACTCTGAATTACAGGTATGCTCAAAGCAGGGTACCAGACTATCAAGGGGCATCAGGGGAGGACATGATAACAGAGATGTCCGGTGTTGTTTTAGAATTTTCAGTTTTACTTCATACCCCAGGAGCCCAAATGTTCACAGATGGGTGAGGTTACAGGGTACAGTCTGTGGAGGAGGCAGGTTTGGAAAAGGGACTTTTGAGCTCAGGTTTGCAAAACCCACAGTTGTACAACAGCTCAGTGCTAGCCAACACCCTGGAGTGTGCAAAAAGCTAGGAGAGTGCACCACCACCTGGGTCTCAATTCTGCTTTCACAACGTATCTGCAGGGCCCCACCAACACTCACCACTGCACTTGATGATGCCTTTAACATTTTGACTTTCTGAATAGTCAGCGCTGGTCTTCCATTTGAGTCTAACAAGCCAGAGTGGATTCAGACAATACTCAACAATGAGTGATGGACAGAGGTGGCTGTGCTCTGTTCCATTATGTAAATGAGACACAATCTTCCAGTTACCTTCCACATTTTCACAGCTGTGACTTACTAAAGACCAAATCTGGCCATGCCACTCTTTGCCTAACATCTGTTCATGACTGCAGGATCAAGACCCACCTCTAGAGTAAGATCGTCCACAGGCATGCCTTTCCTGCACTTCTGTCTTCTCCCTGACACAGCTGTCAACTTGATATAAGCTAAAAGTATCTGAAAAGAAGAAACCTCAGTTGAGAAAATTCTCCCTACCAGATTGGCCCATGGAACAATTTCTTGATTGAAGATTGATGTGGGAGGGACCCAGCCCACAATGATTGTGCCATCCATGGGCAGGTGGTCCTGACTCCTGTTAGGAAGCCAACTGAGCAAGCTCTGATAAGCAAGCCAGTAAACAGCACTCCTACAAGGATTCTGCTTCAGTTCCTACTTTCAAGAACCTTTCATACTTACATTCCAGCCCAGACTTCCCTCAGTGATGGATCTTCCTCTAGAAGTGTAAGCTGAAATAAGCACTTTCTCCCTTACTTGCTTTGCTCAGTGTTTTATCACAGCAGTGGAAACTAAGATGAGGCCCTTTTTCTTTCCCTTACAGATACCCTATCTTAGCTGCCTTCGGTGTTGCTTCCCTTTATTTACACAACCCTAAGATTCATTGTATGGGGACCTCCATGCCAGCGGGTTCTACATTTAAGAATTCAAGCAACTACAGAAAAAATAAAGAAAAATTTACATGTCTACAACATGTATATTTGTTTTCTTGTTGTTATTCCTATGAAGTATAGCAATTACAGGACAGTTATATTCTATTTGATACTAGAAATAACCAAGAGATGATTTAAAGTATCTTGGAGGGCACACATGATTATATACAAGACCAACAGCATTTTATAGGGTACTTGAGCATCCTCAAATTTTAGTATCCAGGGTGCAGAAGAGGGTGAGGTGTATATCCTGGAGTCCATTTTCTGCAGATTCCAAGGAACAAGTGGAATCTGATAATCTTTAAAGCACCCTTGAAATCTTCAGCTACATGACAATTGCTATCTTAAGTTTTGTACTACATCAGGGATCATAGCTCTTTCACTCAGTAGTACATTCCAAAACAATGGCTGCTTGCTAAACATGCAGCATTAATGAAGGAGAGAATATCAGTTAACTTAGAAAGGATCCATTGCTTATCAATCCCAGCTGCAAATTATCTGGATGACATTGATAGTTTTCTCTAGTACAGCACTTAGGATATTTACTTAAATATTGGCAGTGATAAAAGGGTGGGTAAGAAATTGCACATTCATCAAAAGTAGGCAGACTGTTAGAAGTATATAAACATGGTACTCATCTCAAAATTAAATTACCATATGTACATGGTTTGACTTGTCATTTATGTACTTGTATATTTATATTCCCATCATCCTTAATCACCTGCAAGAATGAATGAATGCATTTAAGAACAAATGTTTGCAACATAAGCTAATGGCTAATTGAAAATTCCTTCTTGAAGGAGAAAGCTCAAAGACAGTATCAGAAAAGACAAAGACTTTTAAAGACAACAGCAAGACTCAGGAATAATATACAGTCTGAGTTTAGTTCAAACTACATAAATTCCGGGTAAGATACTTCCAATTTGTTCTTTTAAAAGGATGTTATACAGAAAGACACTTCAGCTTAGGAGACAGAGGACTGATCTGGAATTGGGAAATAGGTTTAGACTCTCCACATAGCCGGTTCTAATTGTATGATGAGAAATTATGGAATGTCTCCAAATCTCTTGTCTCATGTTTAATCAGAGAATAATGGTACAACTTTGCAATTGGGTTGTAACACCGCAAACTTAAGACAATGCTTTCAGATACTAAATAAAGCTCATTTGCATAACTTATTTCCCACCCACCAGGCCATCTCCTGAAAATCTGGTTTTTTGTTTTTTGAGCCCTCAAAACATTGCTGCTCCTAATACTACCATTATGACTACTACTATCCTTAATGACAACAGTAATAATGATAGTTAATATTTCTTGAGAATTTACCATGTCTGTCATATCTTAGCTTTTTACAAGAGTTAAGCATTTGTAACTTAAAATATCATTATGGCATATCTCTTATAATTTCTCCAATTGTGTAGATAAAGAATTGACAACCCAGAGAGGCTACATCGCTTGTTTAATAGCACACAGCTCATAATCACAAGACCTAGAATTTGAACTCATGCAGCAACCTGAGATTCTAAGCATTGAGGACTTTCCAGACCCTATCTAATAATAATAGTGGAGTTCATGGTGACCTCAGCTGCATACTACTTTTTCTTTCTTTTGGATTAATGCCCTTATTTCATCCTGGCAGAATCTCTATGAAACAGAAGTCATTGTCTGTATTTTACAGCCGTGGAACTTGGGTCAAAAAGATTAAGGGATTAAAGCCCAAAGTCACACTGCTCCCAACTAATAAGCTCAGACCTCTGCCCTTTGATGGAGTTGATGCTCCTACTCCGTTTCAGACTTGACACTATTTTCCCGGACACATTTCCACAGGAGAAGCTGACTGTAGGGACCCTGAGTATGGAACAATTTGATTTGTCTCTGGTCTGTCATACTTAGGTCATGATGTCAGTTGTTTCCACAAGCACCACGTAGCTTTGTGAGCTTAGACTGAGCTATGATAGGCTTCAGTCCCAGATGTCACCAACATTTGAAGAACTTACCTTGGGAAGACATTCCTGGGTGAACTCAACTCAGGATTTCAGGGTCACCTTCTCTTCAGTTGCTGATCTTTATCACATTTCTGCTGGGAGCATATGGTTATCCTTAGATGGAGCACATCCATGTCATTAGTTTCTGTAGACTTTAAACATGAACCCTCTACCCTGCTGTCTGCAGCTTGACATCCTCCACACCTGGCCCTGATTAATCTGTCTCAACTGCTCAGCCTGCTGTCTCTCAATTATGTCATCTTGTAGTGTCAATGCACCTTGTGCTAAGGTGCTCCTTTAACTAACTCTTGACTTAGTTGACAGAATCTCAGCTTAGATGTGACATTCCTCACACAACTTTCATGGGACACCTCTCCATGTGCTTTTCTATCTTTTTAAATTTTCTCTCTCCTCATTGTATCATTTATTACATCCTTTAATACAATACAAATTGTTACTGTTAACCACCCATCTTTTGTAGTATGCTATAAGCTCTTTGTGGCTTCTAGTTTCCATGTTAACATCAGCATGCATGCAGGCATTCAATATATCATTGCTGAGAAAACACTGATTTCTATTATTAAAGTCATAAAATACTTCAGAAGAATCTCTTCACCCATATTGCAGTGAATCTTTTGGGTACAGATATTTTCTTTTCTTTCATATCATGTTCATAATGACTGGTGTGAATGAAGTACTCAGTAAATGATAACCAACAAGAATTTTAACCCAATTTTAGGACATGGCCTGCCAATCCATGAATGGCTCTTACCCATGTATATATCCTTCTACATATGTCTTTGTGGCAGCTCCTTCTCTGGACTGTGGACTAGATTCAGTATCTCATTTTTAGTCAGTAGAATTAAGAGAAGATGTTTGGTGTCTTAGTTAAGGTTTCATTGCTGTGAAAAGATACCATGACAATGGCAACTCTAAAAAGGAAATCATATAATTGGGGCTGGATTACAGGTTCAGAGGCTTAGTCCATTATCATGATAGTAGAAACATGGCAATGTGCAGACAGACATGGTGCTGGAGAAAGGAGCTGTGAGTTCTACATCTTGATATCTGAAGGCAGCAGAAGGAGACTGTTCCACACTGGGTGTAGCTTAAATACAAAAGAGCTCGAAGCCCATGTACACAGTGACATACTTCCTTCAGCAAGAGCACACTTACTCCAACAAGGCCATGGCTTCTGATAGAGCTATTCCTTATGGACCAAACATTCAAACACAGGAGTCTGTTGAGGACATACCTATTTAAGCCACTACAATTTGATGTAATTTTTTGAATACAAGATCTCATAGAGCCATGGTTGGTCTCTAATTCCAATCTTCCACCTCTACTCCCTGGTGCTAGGAATGGATGTATGCAACAGAGCAGTGGGCTTTGGATGTCATTTCTGAGTAGGTTATTAAAAGGCTAATGGTTGTATGTGGGGCCTCCCTTTATCTCAGCCCAGAGAAGCAATTTACAACATTGTCATATTTCTCTTGAGAAATTCATATGATATGGTAAATGTCACAGTAACAAGTAAGTGTATATGAACTGCCAACAGCTGCAGGGCTGGCACCTCACTGGAGCTTTCTGATGATTCTCAATCACCTGTTTATAGTAGCTCTGTGAGAAGGGGAGCCAGAGATGCCTACTGAACAGGGTCTAGATTTTTGACACAGAGCCTGTGAGGGATAAGGGTGTGTTTTGCTAAGACATTACTCTTCGGAGTCATGCAATACATAGACAGTGGTAAATAACATATGATCTTATACACAACAATATAAATATTTAATTGTTTATGTTTTACTATTAATCACAGATTGAAATTTAATTAAGTAAAGAAAGCTGATAAATAATGTTTGTATTTAATCATTCTTTTTAAAAGCCTGGCTTATATTGTGAAATTACCACATATTAAAAAAAAAAAAATTACAAGCACAGATGTGTAACCAGAAGAATATAAGCAAACATAGAGATTCTCATTGTATTAATTTTCTTTAAAAATGAACTCAGTCTGCAGCAACATCAGAAATCATTTCATCTTCAAATAGAGAATGACAGGAAAGCTAAATAGATGCACCATTTTGGGATAGTCTATGAATTAGAATCTAAATCATGATGAAATATTGCTATATGTTTTTCTTTAACAAACTAAAGAGGAAATTCTCAGTCAGCATTAGTCATCAGGAGGAAGTCTAGAAAATATGCCACAGAGAGTCATGTGTAATCTGTGGGACAGAGTGGAGCCTCAGAAACAAATTCATGAATGGATGAACAGACCCAGAGTTTAAACATGGATTGGAGACTTTTCACAGAGCTTGGGATTAGGTGGTTGCTATATTCGTTTCTTAGTACATCTGAACTCTCCCTTTTTCTTCATTCAATGGGAAGTATGTTTTTTCAGCTACAGGGTTTAAAGGAAATGGTATAGTTTTGGCAAAACCCCTTCCCTTTATTAAGACTTCAATTACTGGTGAAAAATTATTCTAGTTTTAAGTTAACATCAAATAGCGACCTACCACTTCATTAAGATTCATTATATATTCTAAGACAATTGGTTTTTTTTTTAATAAAAATTTTTATTGTGGCAACATCAAATACCATAAAAGTTATCACCTTCAAGACTTCCAGTGAAGGGATTGTGAGACATCAACCCAGCCATAAAAATCTTCGACCTACACTTTGTCCTGCCTTCAAGATGTGCTAGGCTAAAAGGCACAGAAATTGTGATAGTAGCCAACCAATTACTAGTCCAGCTCAAAACCCATGAAATGAGAGTTCACCCCTGACACTGCTTGGAGGAACAGGAACTAGAGGTTAGGTAGCCCAGAGACCTAGAATAGAACCAAACACAACTGGCAAAACAATAACAACAACAACAACAACAACAAAAGCAAACAAAATGATTCCTAATAATAATTTTTGGCTATAGTTGTAGACAGGAGCTTAGCATAATACTGGTCAGAGAGTATTCACTCGTAACTGATGGAAACAGATGCAGATACCCCAAATCAAACATTAGGTAAAGCTTAGGGAATCCTGAGGACAATGAGGAGGAAGGATTGTAGGACCCAGAAGGGTCAAGGACAACACACACATGCACACGTACACACACAGTACCACCACCACCACCACCACCACCACCAACAGAAAAACCACACATGAAGAGCAATGAACCTTTTCTCCTGGGGGCTCACAGAGTCTGAACCAACAATCAGGAAGCCTGCATGGGTCTGACTTAGGCTCATCGCATGTATGTTATGGTTATATTGCTTAGTCTTCTTGTGGCGTTCCTAACAGTGGGAGTGGGAGCTGTCTCTGACTCTTTTGCCTACTATTGGGACCCTTTTTCTTCTACTGGGTTTCCTCATTCAGCCCTATATGAGGGTGAGGTGCCTAGGCGTATTGCAAAATTGATATACCATGACTGATTGGTTATCCCTGGCATGCCTGCCATTTTCTGGAGGGAAAGAGAGAAGGAGTGGATGGGTGTTGGCATTTGGGAGAGATACTGGGAGGAAAGAAGGGAAGGGAAACTCCCAATGAGATGGTTTATATATAAGAGAATAATAAAAGCAAAAGAAATTACATAAGTTACCATCTAAACCACTTTTTTGTTATCAGTATTTTGTAACCATTATGTTTGTTTACTACTATTAATCATATTCGTACTCTTGAATTAGCACTGTTGTTCATTTCCAAAAATGTTCTATTTCATTTTGCAGAATGGAAACTTTATGCCTATTAACCAGCAATCCTGTCCTTCCCCCAGTAGATCCTGGAAATCACTATTCTATTTAACGTCTCTGTTAATTTATCTATTCTATAACTGAGCACTGTGAATTTACTTTAGATGTCTCACACGCATGGAATTATTCAGTATATGTCTTTGTGACTGGCTGAACATGTTACTCTATCCTCAGGCCTCAGCTATGGTTTAGCACATACAAGATTTTCCTCATCTTATGATGTTGTTTGTTTTGTTTTGTTGTTTTTAGCCCTACTTAAGAACTTAAACATGGTGTACTGGGAGGTCAGAGCAGTCCTCCACTGGACTGTTTGCATGGAGTGGACAAACAGGTTGGCCTGTGAACGTGACAGTGCCAACTCTGCTGTCTCAATCTTAAAAACCCAAACTCTTCGTTTTGCTGGCTATGGAAATGGACGGAAGAACAGATAAAGACAGGCAGTGCTTACTGAGCAGTTCATGTGGGCCAGCCACTGTTCTGGACACCATGCTAGTGCAGAACCAGTGCGGTGTCAGCAGCTCAGCCTACACGTCTCCCAAACACTCTCCTCTGCTTTTTAATAAGGAAGTCGAATCTCAAGCTCACATCTGGTTGAAAAAAAACATCCTGGACACACACCTTTTATGCTAACCCTCAGGCGACAGGGACAGGTGAGTTCATAAAGAATTTCAGGCCAGCCAGGGTTATATAGGAAGAACCCATCAAACAATTAAAAAGAGACCAAACCAAAAACAAAAACAAAGGACATTTTCCCTCTTAAAGTACAAAGAAGAAAGCAAGAAATGGCACCTAAGTAACCTAAGTACTGACATCATCAAATAGCTACAAGATAATTATTTAAGTGCATGACTATACTACATTTTCTCTTTCTTCCACACGAAAGGATGAGAAGCCATGAAGATAAAAAACAAAACAAAACAAAACAAAACAAAACAAAAAACCAAAAAACATGAGGTATAAGAGAGCATGCTCAATGTGCTCATTAAAATGGGCCATACTTAACTCAACTGGAGAAAAATGGAGTGAAATTTAAAGAACTTCTAAATTCTGTGTCAGAGCTCCTCAATCACTGGGGACAGTTTCCTCAAGTCTAAGGAAAACCTCAAGGAAACCAACCAAGATGCTTCCAGTCATTACTCCAGCTTCTGTTGTGGAAGATGACCTGCCCTTTGGGCGCTCTTGCTTGTTCTCTTTCTTCAGCCTCCGACTTTTTTCTACTTTATAATTTTTACCATGAAATGTTTGACAGCATGTTTTTAGCCAGAAAAAAAAATTGCTAGTGTGATGCTTAAAAAAAAAAAAAAAAAAAAAAGAACAAACCAACTTTTATTTTAATAGTTCTTTTCTTTAACCGAGAGGCCCAGGGAGAAACTGGGCATTAAGATTGACAGCAGGTGCTGGTGGAATGGAATCTCAGGTTCCTTTCCTTGGCTACCATTTTTTGAAGCTTATTGAATGAGATTGTAGCTTTTTTTTATTAAGCGGCTTCTGGGAAATGTCAGTGTTTGCCTTTGTCCTTTTTTTTAAAATTTATTTATTTATTTTATGTATATGAGTACACTGTCACTGGCTTCAGATACATCAGAAGAGGGCATCAGATCCTATTATAGATGGTTGTGAGCCACCGTGTGGTTACTGGGAACTGAACTCAGGACCTCTGGAAGAGCAGTCAGTGCTCCTAACCTCTGAGCCATCTCTCAGCCCCTGCTTTTGTCTTTTCTAATGTATTTCTTTTGTTGGGAATTAAGAGAGGGCAGTTCTATGACCAAATCTCTTTCTTTGAGTTTTATTTATTGTTTGCAGTTAATTATGTATATTCTTTCATTAGATTCCACAGCAATCCAAATTACACAATGTGTGGAAGACTCCTGCATGAAGCTTTCTTTTCCCTTCCATACTACTGGATCTGTTTCATGTTTTCATTTCTCAGTGCTCGAACAACCCCACTTATTAATAATTTAGAATCTCTTCCCATTCCCAAGTGATACAGCTACATTATTTTGGGGGTGGGCATGGTTGGCATGTTTTATGGGGCAGAAGTTCAGAGAAATAAGCAGAAAGCCCTGTCTCTAAGGAGGCTCTGTTCATATTTACTCTTCTATCTTTACCCGTTACTCAGGTGAGAAAGGATGAGTTGCCTTTTCAAGAATGTCATTGCATGGTATGTACTCACTGATAAGTGAATATTAGCCCAAAAGTACAGAATACCTAGGATACAACCCACAGATCATAAGAAATTTAACAACCAAGAAGGCCAAAGTGAGGATGCTTCAGTCTCACTTAGAAGGGGAGAACAAAATAATCATGGGAGGAAGCTAGAGGGAGGGTCTTGGGTGGGAGAATGAAAGGGAGGAGGGGAAAAGGTGAACAGGATTCGGTATGAGTTGGGGGTACAGAGAGAAGCCTAGTGGGCCAGGAGAATGAATGGAAATATGTAGCCTGGCGGGGGAGGTATGGGGACCGTCTAGAAAGTACAAGAGGCCTGGGAGGTGAGAGACTCTCAGAACTCAACGACCGTGACCTTAGCCAAAATGCTCAACAGTGAAAAAAGGGAAATCAAATAGTCCACTTCTAGTAGATAGACAAGGCCTCATGTGGAAAGACGGGGTTACCATCCCACAGTAAAAATTTCTGACCCAGAATTGTTCCTGTCTAAAAAAACTGAAGGGACAAATGGAGAAGAAACTGAAGAAAAGTTGGTCCCATGACTGGCCCAACTTGGGATTCATCTCATGGGGTCGGGTGGGGGCACCAAGGCATGACACTTTTACTGATGCTAGGATGTGCTTACAGACAAGAGACTAGCATGGCTGTCCTCTGAAAGGCCTACCAGCAGCTGACTGAGAAAGTTGCAGATACTTATACCCAACCATTAGACTGAAGTTGGGGATTCCTATGGTTGAACTAGGGGAAGGATTGAAGAAGCTAAAGGGGAGGGTGACTCCATAGGAAGACCAGCAGACTCAACTAACCCAGACCCCTGGGAGCTCCTGAAGACTGAGCCAACCAGGCATCATAGATGAGCTGGTCTAAGGCCCCAGCACATCCATAGCAGAGGACTGCCTGGTCTGGCTTCAGTGGAAGAAGTTGCACCTAATCCTTAAGAGACTTAAGACCCCAGGGACAGGGGATGCACAGTGTGTGGGGCACCTTAGAGTCAAGGGGAGGAGGAATGGGATGAGGAACTGTGGGTGGGGACTGGGAGGGGGTGCCATGGCTAGAATGTAAATAAATAAAATAAATTTTAAAAATAACATTATTACCCCACAGAACTGATACCTGGTTTTAGAAGATAGGAAGAGCCTCTTTGTGAAATGCTTTTCTATACTGGAATTATAACAGAACTGATACTTAAATATTTGGAGATTAAAGACAGTTTCTCCCCTTCTGCTGTTATTTCTCTTCTCTGAATCACTTGATGCTATTCTGTTTAACCACTGGAATGTAAGGAGTGGGAGAGACTGCACACATTAAAAACTATCAGGAAGACCAGACTGATTAACATATAATATGCATACCACTTTACAAGCTAGCCTCTAGCACATGCCCCAAACTCTGTATGCTATCTGTGCTCTTTTCAGATTCTACAAGATCAATTCCCTTCCTTCTATTTCATAACCTGGAAGCTTGAGGCTTAATGATATCCAAGGATACCTTGTTAGTCTTATTGTAAAATATTTGAATAGATATTATTTAACACTTGGATAGAAAGTGGAAGAGGAGTATATTCTAGGACTTGCCCTCATGGCCATTACCTTCAGGTTCCTACACGAAGTTCAGGTAACATTCTGAGGTTCTTGATGAGCTGGGTTTCTTCAAATGACTCATTGGATTAAGAGACTTACTGCATTCTCTCCTTTGCTTGTTCATGTCATATGTGGCACATCATGGGAATTGCTTCATTCACACCTTGATCCTGTATATCACCAGAGTTCAGAGCCTCATCTTTTTCTACTACATGTGAGAGTAAACATGTCCACTTTGCTGAACTGTGAGGAAGCTGCATAAAAATGGTCAGGGAATGGGAAGTATACTCATTGTTCTTCCTAGAAAATGCAATTGAATATTTCTAGTCTGCTCTCCAGAAGGCACTAATATTGTGATCACAATCACATGGGGGTAAATTCCATCTGGCAGCATGTGTAAGTAGGCCAGGCCTCTAGCAACTTGTCCGTCACTGCCCTGTCATTTCTCAGTGTCTCTGAGAGATGCAGGTTAGGCATCTAACCTCTGTAGGAATAAATGAACAAACTCAAGAATTGCCTTGGTCAGAGACTGAGGGGATGGCTTAGTGGTATGCAAGAGGATCTGAGCTTGATCTTAACAACCCACATTAAAAATAAATAAGTAAAAAGCTGGGCATGGTGCTATACATATGTAATCCAAATGCTTGGGAGGCAGAGGCAGTAGGATCCCTGGGAACCAATGGCCAGGTACTCTAGCCAAACTTGGCAATTTACAGACAAGTGAGAGAGCCTGCTCCAAAAACAAGGTGACTGTACCTAAGCAGCACCAGCCAATGTTACCCTCTGGCCTCCACAGACACACATATGTATGTGTCCATGCACACACATTATGGGAAAAAAGGCTTGCCATCTAGACACAGAGGAGTGATGACTCCATTTAGCCTGAGCAACATTGGATGACTGTGTTTGGTTGAATGATCTCTCTTTCAAAGTAGGGGTGGTAAGAGTATACTTGTCACCTTCAATTAATGTTCTGACATCACTTTCTAGTATTTCTTTTGTATGCTGCAAGCTGGTCAAAGGTTCTTGGGACATGTCTAAGAACTAAGGGAGGTGGAATGCCTAACAAAGATACGTCTGAAAGAGCATACTCCCCAACAGGCACTATTAATTGTTAATAGCAATTTTTTGCCTCTCAAATCACTTGGAAGACACCAATTCCTCATTCCTCTTAACATCTCCATTGGGCAGGATGTTTTTCACACTTTAAAGTAGGGAAACAAAGTGTAGATAGGTTAAGTAAATTGCTTAACCTTGTACAGATACTAAATAATAGAGCTGGAATTTGAATCTGGAGAATTCTAAACTATGCAGCTGAACTATGCTACATGCCATAGGAATACATGCTAGGCATGTTAGTTTGTTTCCACATTTCTCTCTTGACTTGAATATCGTAGTATAGAGTCTAGTATAGACTTTTTAAAAAAGTCATCATCTAAATCTGGAATGAGTGTAGTGGTGACTGGAAGCCAGAAATGGGGCAGAGAAGTCTGAAATTAAGTCTGCAGTCAGAGGGAGGATGGTGTGAAGCTCCTCCCCATATCCTTAGGAGGTGCCTATCTTTTGACTCCTTTTCCCAGGATGAATCACTAGACTTCTAGACAATGAGGACATGGCCCATCTTGTGTAAATACCCAAGAAACAGTATTGTATAGAACTTGCCCTGGGGACTTACAAGAGCCATATAAAGCATACTTCTTATCTTTTGCAAAAGATGAGACATTGAATAAAAGTTAAACCCACACTGGAGCATAGTGACAACTAAAACTAATAATGATAGCAGAGTTTGTCTCTCATTCTGTGAACACGTTTTCTGCCAGCTTGGGTTAGAAGAGAGAGATAAACAGGCTTCTCTGACTTTGGCACAGTAAATATTTTCTTTTTAATTGGTTGAGACAATGGCCACCTGGAATTTGGACAAGCTCAAAGAAACTGCTTTTTGATGGCTACTTCAAAAATGTCACAGCCAGTATCTTGCAAAGTTGGCCACTCAGCATTTTATTAACCACTTGTGGGCAAGATGTGAAGCAAGCTTATGAAGAAATTTGGCATGATTCACATTAGCAGCAGGACAGAGGGATCTGGATGGAGGAACTCCTTCCCTGGCTCAAATGTCGAGCCTACTGCCTGCACATGGACCACTCCCTACAGGCAGTAATGCTATTTGTTCTTGCTCACACCCAGTACCCAGAATCAGCTCCAGACTTTTACCAACTGGAAAATGAAGTAGTCGCTTTTTCTTTCTCATGTGTTTTTGTCTTAATCATTATTGCTCGCTTTTCAGGCTCCCTCTCCTAACATTTCCTGCAATCTAGGCAGAAGCAGAGGCCCACTGTAAATGGCACACTGAAAATGGAAAGGGATTAAGGTGACCACAGGGAGAAAGTGACCTGACAAATCTCTGAAGGTTGTTTCAAAGGCATGATGGCTTGGGATAGCTCTGCTTGCCAGGATTGAGCTGTTCCTTCTTGAATTATCTCCATGTACAAAGGCTGGAGCTTGTAAAGAAGACAGCATATTCAAGGCAGGTGCATCCCAGGTGAGAGCTGGTTGTAAAGTAAGCACTGGACTGGACATGGCAACCATAAATTATGAATTAAAGAAGAAAATTTGACCCTGAAGGCAGCATGCACTGCAAATCAGTTTTCTTGAAGTTAACAAATACCGACAAAGTGACCTCGTTCTGTCTGAGAAAGAATACAACCAATGAAAAATCAAGAGCAACAAAGCAGTGGTAAAAACTGTGCTGTAGGAAGGAAAAAATACGTTGAGCAAAGCTTGGCAGTGCTGGGAACATTTTACTCTGGAATCTTGTTATTTAAGACAGTTTGCTGCACAGGCACAAAGTGCTTGCAGAATTGTCCTGTCTGACATCGATTCATAGTATCTGAAGGTGAGATGTGGGAAGGAAAAGTCGTTAAATAGGGGATAAATAGGTGATAAAGTAAGTGAGAAGATTGTGTGCTCAGGTATGATAAACAATTAAACCTTTATGGGATCAAGGGAGGGTAGGAAGCAGTAGTGTTCTGTGAAGGTGTGCCTTTCATATGGGGAACATAGTTGATGAACTCTCCTTGAACTTTGGGAGAAGGAACAAGGATTAACAATAATGGATGTTGCAGGAACGTAGGGAGAGAGTACATGGAGCCATGTGACATTGTTAGCATTGCTGAGCTAGAGGGACAGGAGCTTAAGGAGGCCAGAGAGCTGACTGCAATTTAGGAAACCTCAAGGATCAATCTTACATCTCTGTGGAATGGTGTAAGCTTCAGCCTACATTATAACCTGCTTTGAAGACAAACGTTAACCTGACTGGGGTCTTGTTTTTCCTGGCATATTCAATGATATACAGACAGAATGCATATTCAACATATACATACAGTTTGATGGATAATCTATTTTTATTCTAGTTAGTATCCTCGTATGCAGGGTGCAGAATGGTATCCATGATTAGCAAAAGAGATAACACATATATTATAAAGTAGCTTCCAAAACACTTGTCTATGTTGTCAAAAGAGTAGACATAAGAATAGTCCAAATAAGAGGGACCAGTAAGCACTGAGGAAGAACACAGTCTTAAAGTCACTGTTTTGTTTAGCAAACTGAATTAAATCCCCAAAGTCATGCAGAAAACAGTGCTTATAATGTGTAAAATCGTAATGTAAAAATGATCTGGACCTTCAAAGAATTAGTAACAAATGCAAGGTAAGATGGGATATGGCAGGGAAAAAAAATGTGATAAACTCATTGTCCAATGGAGGAAGCAAGCATCGTATCTTTGTGATGTGTTTGTAGCTTTATTTTAGAGGTATACCTCTAGGTTCTATTCTCTAAGATGAGTATCTGTCTAATATATGATGAAAGTTGAATATAAAAACTAACAAGGAAGGAAGCACCAGAAGGTAAGTTAGACCTGAAAAACAACAGCAACAACAATAGCAGCAGCAGCAGCAGTGGAGGCGGCGGTGGCAGTGGAGGCGGCGGAGGTGGTGGCGACAGTGGCGGCAGCAGCAGCAGCAACACCACCACCACCTTGAAATCCATGTGAATTTTAGTCTATAAGAGCCTACTATATCTTTGCATTTATACTTTCGAGACAATGATACAGAAGGAATTCGGGAAGTAGCTGTGGAATCTCAAAGGTGTCTAGTCTTCTTGGGAAAGGTGAGCCACCACTCTTGCCCATTCGGGAATGGTATACAAGGTAGAAAAAACTGCCACAGAGAAAGTCAACTTTCCATAAGGTGACTGAGGAACACCCACTAGAATTCAGAGTTACCTTATAACAGAGATACAATGAGGGAGTTTCTCCGATTATTCCCCACCCTTGGGGTTGAGCTTTGGTATGCAGCAGATGTTGGAGTCCTATCCTACCCTTCTTAGTTCAGGCTTGCTCATGAGGATGATATGGGTAAGAGACTTATCTCAAAGACTCTTGCAGAATTCAAAGGTACTGACTGTGCAGAGCTCTTAACTTAGCACGAGAAGTGGTAGGTACTTAATCACTGCTAGGTCCCTGTTTTCAGAGAACAGTGAGCTAAGTCAATCTAAACTCCAAGGCCAGTGTGCTAGATAAGCTGTCAATGGAATGGTTATCTGAAGAGTTTGTTCCTGATGTATTTCTGGAAAGAAAGAAACTGGGACAGAAAAGGGAGGTGGGGCTGATATCCAGAGAGGACCCAGCGATCTCATCTCTATTCAGGGCTCTGCTGTCATTGTCATTAACATGCTTTCCCACCTTGGGCAATGTCTTGTTATCACAATTCTCTACTACCTGTACAAAATATTGGGAGAGAAACCCCTTCTCTACCTACAGTTTCAATGACGAGGGTTATTGTCCTTTGCTTTAATAACTAACTACTACCTCCCTTTCCCCAGGAAGGAAGCAAATCAAGCTATTTATGGCTCCCTCTTCATTTGGTTGCATAAGAGCAGTCCTTCTTGGGAAGAATGCACTTCCGTACTTTGGGATCCTGCAGTCTAGAAAGGGAAACTCCTTTGATGAATCACTGACCAAGTCAGGGCTTGGCTGACCTCAAGTTTTCAAAATTGAGCCTCCCTCACCACATTCTTTGGGAAGTCTTCTCCGATTTCTCAGTATGTTGGAGTACCAACCAACAACACCCCTTCCTTCCTTCTGCATATGTTCTTGCTTGTATATGAGAAATCTGCCTCTGGCCTAGATTTCCTCAACTTTCACTCGAAAGTCATGAAGAAACAATGGCATCTCTTCTTAGTAGCTGCAGCAGAGCACATGCAGGAGGTATGGGATGTTGCCATTTGCTTCTTTTTGCCTGTGTTGAGCTTTGGCTGTGTCCACACTGCTTCCTGGGTTCCTGCCTTTTCAGAGTTCCTCACCATTATGAGCTACCCAACAATTACTTGTGCTTTTAATTTCCTGTATTAAGGTCCTTTCTTCTTGAAATCTGCAGAAAGCCCACTTTCTTCATATTCAGACTGTGAACCACCAAGCTGAATGAAGAGCTTTGTTCTTGGGCAGTCTTTTAGTACCTACTTACTGTTATCACCCCAATCAGTAGCTTCAAAGCTGAACCACAGAGTGTGAAGCATAGCAGGAACTAGCAATATTTTATTCAGCTTCTGAGAGACACCAGAGACAGACAAACAGAGACAGAGACAGTCAGACAGACAGATAGAGACAGAGAGAAGCATCCCTAGTATACAGCACACCTGTATAAATATATCACTCACATGACAAGCAGAATATTGCAAGCTGAAGTCTAGCCTGGTCTACATCTTTTATACCTATCTGGGAGACATAGTAATGTCCTGTCTAAAGAAAACTCAAAAGATTGAGGTGGAGCTCAGGGGTAGAGTGCTTGTCTAGTATTTGAGGGGCCTCATGTTCTATCTCTGACACTACACAGAAAGAGAAATGAGAAAAAAGAAAGAGGCCTTTAGGGCCATCAGGAGTTGGTGGCTGACCCAGGCACATACTAGGAGCTCAGCAAAGTCCTCCTAGGGGGACCACAGCAAGTGGGGAACGAAACTAAAGAAACCAATAGCAGTAAGTCAAGGATGCTGGTGAGTCATTTAACTTTCACAGGGTTAACCATCTAACAACTATTAATCATTGGGAAACTAATTAAATTTCCCAACTCCTGCCACTTGATAACCATGTTCTGGTTTTGTGAAACTTGCCAACAATTACTAGTTAAAAGGGAGGGTGGGAAGAACTTAGCTGGATTCCCAGCTCTTGCAGGTGTGTAGCATATGGGTCACCTTCCTTCAAGGGAGCTTGCAATTGACGCTTTGTTACCTTAGAGATCCATGGAGGAAGATGCATGAGTCCATGTTCTCTTGAGTTGTGTATGTATATTTACATATACGTGTGTGTGTGTGTGTGTATGTATGTATGTATGTATAAATCAATGTGCATCTTAAACCAAGTGCTGGCAAAGTTTATCCTCAGAGGCAGAGAGTAAGTAGTTTTGGTTGTGGTCATATGTTCTGTGCCCGAAATATTTCATTCTGCCATTGTACAAAGATCTTCCATAAGCCTATAGGGCAAATGAAGAGTTTTAGAAGTTTATCCACTTGTTCATTTTGTAAATAAAATTAGTTTAAGCTGTAAAAACCATGTTTACTTAAAAATGTTTTATTTACAAAAATCTCGTCAGTGGACTGTAGTTCATAGTTTTTACTCTTAGCTAGCTCACCTTTGCCAAATTATTTCCATATCCAAATCTAAATAACACACTACCCTCATTTATCTTTTTTTCCCCCCCATGAGCTCAGAATTTGGCCTTGAAACAAGGGGGAAAAGGTATAGCTGGCCTGATGTTTAAACACACTTACGGAACAAACTGTGAAGATGGGTGAGACACCAACCTGTATTCAACCTTTGCTACTGTTGAGGGCTCTATGGTATGAGTTGTCCAAGCAGAAGGATATGCAGGTGGCATGCACATATGAGCATTACAGAAGAAGAAACTGAGGCACGTGAAACTTGGTCCAATGTCCTGGATTACATCTGTTTCCAGATGCTCAGGCTCTTTGCAAGACTCAATTTTTTTTTTTTGGTGGCTGGACACCGGAGCCAAGATCTAATTTAAGGAATGAGCAGAACTGACCAGGTTGGGACAGTTACCTTGAAGACGTCACAGCTCATTCTTTCTGTCTGTTCAGGGTTATATCAATTGCTTTTTTCTACTCCATTCTTTTTTACTTTTCTTCTCTACCTTCTTCTATGTATCATTTAAAACATCTTATTACAAGTGTAACATACTGCATTCCTTATGGAAAAATGATAAATTTTAGATAAGCCCAAAGCAGATATATTTATTTATAAAACTATGCTACCATGCAAATTACTATCTGTTCACTGATACATACACAATAGGATGTTCGACCTATGGTTACATTTTAAAAGTCAGCTTTACTATTTTTTATTGACAATTTTTTTCATACAGTACATTTTGAACATGTTTTTCCTTCCCAAAATTCTTTCCATATTATCCCCACCTCCCCCATCCAACCTTGTTTCCCCCTTAAAAAAAAAAAAAAACACAAAAACAAGAAAATTAAGAAACACACACACACACACCCTCTCAAACCCACAAAAAATGAAAATAAAAATTAACAAGCAAAAGACCAGTAAGACCAAAAGTGACCAAACAAAGCAAAATCTACAAAAATACCATGAATTAGTTTAGTGCTAGTCAACTCTTTCTGGGCACGGGGCTTGTCCCAGGTGTGGTTAATATCTCAGTCAGCTTTCTTATTGCTATGATGAACTCTGGAGAGAAGCAGGCTAAAAAGAAGAAAGCTTTATTTTGGCTCATGATGTTGGAGGTTTGCATCCAAAGTTGGCTGAATACCTTGTTTTAAGCCCAAGACAGGGTAGACTATCATGGCAGCAGGAGTGGATGTTAGTGGAGACAGATCACCTCTCATAGCTGAAAGAGGTGGGGGCAAATAGGGCAAGAAACATCTCAAGGGCATGCCTCCAAATGACTTTCTTCCTTTATCTATCCCCTAAAGTTTCTAGTATCTATCAAAGTAGTGTGACCACCAGCTGAGGACTAAGTTGTCAACCCAGGGCACAGTAGGGGCATTCCATATTCAAATCATAATGTTAGAACCATGTTTTCTCTTCTTTGCCAGCTTTCTTGCGTTTGTTTCTGTCTTTGCCTTGTTTGTTCCCTGTTCCCTTTCTCCATATCATTTAGAAGTACACAGTTCATAGTTTTGAACATAGTCATAGTGCTGGACAACTCATCTCCAGGATGATTTTTCTCTTGTAAGACTGGTTATTTGTACTTATTATACAGTTTTCTATTGCATGTCTTCCCATATCTCTACTTCCTCCTTTCTCCTTGACTCTATGAATATATCTTCTCCAAGACATCCCATACACAAGGGATACAACAGCCTTTGATCTCTGGTGACTATAGTATTTCAGTTCTCATACTGTCACGATTCATCTGGACATATCTTTTTATCAGAATTCCATGCCTTTTTAAGGCTGAATATTATCCCGATGTGAGTGTATACTATATTTGTCTATTCATTTATTTGTGGGCAGTTAAATTGCTGTCATTGTAGCTTTCATGAATAATTATTAATATGCACATGAATGCATAAATATAGCATACCTCCCACTTATTTTAGACAGGTTCTCATTTTGAAGCCCTGACTAGCTTAGAACTTACTATGTAGCCAGGATGGCCTTGAACTTGCAGTGAACCTCTTGAGTGCTAGGATTACAGATATATACAGTAACTTGCTTGTTCTCTGTCTTTCTTGGTATATACTAAGAAGCATATTTTCTAGAGCATATGGTCATTCTGTGTTCTTACCCTAAATTTCAGAAACAATATAAAATGCTATTTCCCTGAGAATTTATATCATTTCACAAACCTGTGCTGAGTTAAAAAATACCCACATTCTCACAGTTATTTTGCTGTTGCTTCAAAGGTGCCTTCCAGTATGTGAAAAGACTCTGCTTTGACTTAAAACAAAGATTGAACAAGTAAGGAATCACATATTCTGTTCAATGATACATTCTTCATTTAAATGTTCATTTGTGGCATCATTTCTAGTGACTGCCTGGTCTTCTGGCCCATGACTTACTTGCTGTGAGACTCTAGCCAAGTTGTACAACTTCTGCCTGCCTCAGTTTCTGAAGCCAAAAATGCAGTTAATACATATTATAAAAGATTTATGAGAGAATAGTCATGATATGTGAAGCAAACCAGCAATAGTTAAATGTGCATTGGCAGTACTTGATAAGTATTAATAATTGTTAACAACAGTTCTATCATTGTTCACCAAATGCATTTGCAGGTCTAAGTAATTCTTTCATGACCTTGACATTGCTCCTGACTTTTTTTTTTTTTTTATAAAGATCTAAAAATCAGCTACATAGTTGTAATAATTTCTTTGTTAATACCATGTGGGGCAGGTCTCCGTCAGAGAAGACTAGACCAGACAAGAATACTCAACCCAACAGATCAAACGTTTTCTGTCTTTGTCTGTTTTAGAACAATTCTTGGTCACGTAGCACAGAGGCCACCCCTAGAATGCACTGCTCAGGCCTTGGTTTTTAAACAACCCTCTCTCATAATTCATTACCAGACTATCGTTCTTGCTGATCTGTGGACCTGAAGCCTTTCTGAGCCTCTGCACAGTGATGCATGGCCTAGAGAAAGCTTAGTCAAATATTTACATGGAAGAATGTGGCATTTCCTACCCTGCTGCTCCGATTACCATCAGGGTCTTATCTTTCCCCATAAAAGGAAATGCAGACATGTATTAAGTTGTCAACACTCAAAAAATACAAGGTCTAGAAAAGAAACTCTGGGAGATTTCCCAATGTTCTACTGCATAATGTATCTGAGGGTAGGAAGCAGGAAAAAGTGGTACCTGGGAGTCTGTGAGGCTGGTAAGTTTGTCAGGTGCATGTCAGGTGTATAATATCCAACTTTGCAATAAATGGGTGGCTTTGGGAGGGAGCAGAAGGTGCTCTGATCATTTCTTCTCTTACCTCTTATGTTCGACTGGTCCATCAAAGGTACAGAAATACCAGGGGTCAGGACCGGTCCCCGTATTAGTGGTAAGAAACTTGATTTTTGAAATGAAACACAGAATGCTGCATGAGAGTGAGCTAGCAGGCAGAGCTCTGTGGTGGAACCTTGCCCGCAGCACTAACATCCCAACCCAGGCACGTTAATGAAGATGCTCGGTGGTTTTTACAGACCTCATCTCCTTGTCTGTAAAAACTATACACAAAATGACTTAGTATGTTGGGGTTTGTGCAAAGATGACATGAGGTGATCTCTGAAGAGCCTAGAGTTGTAATTGACTCCTTAAGCCCAGTAGAGTTCATCCCAGCTTTCTTCCATCTGACAATCTTTCTAGTACTACAAACTAGCTTTCAGGTGACATGGGAGCTGGGATATTCTTAGACTCAAATGGCCCTTGGCAGTATGGAGAGATACTAGATCTCATCCTGATTTCAGGAGGGACTCAGCACGACACTGGGGGTCTTATGAACCTATCTTGTTAAAGCTTGATTTTCAATTTAAACACTAACCGTACAAACTAACTCCGTTGGAATTTAAAAAGCACATTAGCATTCATTATTTTGTGTGTCCTTACATTGGCCAGCTGAGATTGTCCAGAGCAGCTTATTGTTTCCAGTTTATTTTCAAACACAATGAAGCTCAGAGTTTGCCCAAGCCACTCAGCTAAACTCTTACAGGGTTGGAACTCTGTGGATGCTAATGCAATCCTACCTTCTGTGTTCTCTGTTACTTGTCTCATATCCACCCATCAGGCTTTTCCAGAACTTGTTTATTGGTCTTCCCCGAAAATACATCTCATGCCACATTGATTTTATTGGGTCAGTTGCTCTTCCCCAAACCATAAATCACAAGATCAATCTCCAAACCTATAGAATGCCCCTCAGTTCTTTATTATCGTCTTCTTTCTCTGAGCTTTGGGGAAAGTGAGGCACATGAAACACAGAGAACATATTATATTGACAATATGCTGGTAGATTGATAGGGAAATTTGGAAGCCCGATGGAACAGGATAAAAATAGGGGATGGGCAGCTTACTATGAGTTGGAGATCCCTGAGATAAAATTTAACAGCATATATGTCCTTAGAACAGTGTTTTCAACCTTCCTAATTCCGAGATCTTTTCATGTTATGGTAACCCCTAACTGCACTACTTTGTTGCTACTTCATAACTGTAATTTTGCTTTTATGAATCATAATATAAATATCTGATATTCCAGCTGGTCTGTGAAAGAGGCATTCAGCCCTCATAAGAGTCATAACCCACAGGTTGAGCACCATTGATTTAGGGTGTCAAGAGGAGCTATGGCGGATACTATACAAGAGAAACTGCACCATGCCTGTAAGTGTAGGAAAACATAAAGAATTTTGTGTTGTTGGAGCTTAAGGTACAAAACGAGATTTCAGGAAGGATATATGGGAGGAGGGCCAGGTTCTGGAAGTTGTCTCATGAAAGATTTTGGACTTTATCTCAAAGGTTGAAATGAACCAAACTGGATTTGAAGTAGGCCAGTGTCCACTGAATTGGCGATATGTTGGGAAGAGCCAGCCAATGGGAGCTCTAGGGAGGATGGGCTGGAGGTGGAGGTGAGGAAGGAGGTGAAGATGGATGGATGGGAGCCACTAAGGATGTAGGCCATGTTAATATAATTGGATGGCTCAGATGAGAGAAAATACATGACAGTGACAATAATCCTAATAATGGAAGGATTTTTAGATACTTTTAGGAAGGAAGATAAATAGATCCAATGATTGGGTGATTGCTGATAGAGGAGCAAGGATCCTGTAATGTTTGTAAGAATGTCTAGATAGGTTGGAAGATGCTGTCTCGTCCATTGCCACTGCTACCCCTGCACTGAGGATAAGGTTTTGTAAAGAGAAAGCAAGCTGATTTACTGACAATGCCTTTCTATTATTTTTGTGTAGTAGTCAAGATGGCTGGTTAGCGACTTATGGCTTCTCTTTCTTTGTAGGCACTCTATACATATCCTTGTACTTAGGTGTGATCATGGAGTCAAATCTAAGGGGAAGGCTATTTTCACGTTCAAGCCCAGGCTATAATACTTCTGTTTGCTTTTATGTGTTCCGCCAGTCTGCTGAGCACAGGCTTGGGAGGAAAGGAAATCCCCCATTCACTGGGTGGACAGAAGCTAGCCACCAATTAGGAATAGACACTTCAGACATTGTGGTATCAAGTAATATGCCTCTATGATGTTTATTATAGCAAGTTACCACCTCTGCCTGATAGATGTACCCTCTTTGTTTCCTGTCTTACCCAGAGAGGAAAGAGGGCAAAGCTTAGCTGATAGATGTTAGGTCCAGACCCATAGACTTTTCAATTTATGTTCTGCAAGAAGAGAGAGAGAGAGAGAGACAGAGAGAGAGAGAGAGAGAGAGAGAGAGAGAGAGAGAGACAGAGACAGAGACAGAGACAGACAGAGAACCCTGCAGTTAGCTGGTTTTCTTTGGTCTATTTTCTTCCAGGTACAAGTACACGGAGCTGAGCAATCCACACAGCTTTGCTACTCTCCACTTCTCTCCTTCTTAGAAAATAGGATGATTATGTGGAAGAGAAAGAAGTTATCAGAAGACAACTGAGAGTAGGAAATTCAATTACACGAACTTTTACTGGTTCCAGGTTAGCTTTGGTACATAGCAGATGCCAGAGCGAGGCTGGACGTGGGTCAGGAGAGTGTTGAGCTGACACAGGTTCCTCCTTTTTAACACCATGCTGTCCTCTCATTGCTCTGCTTCTCATTTTCTTTCCATTTCACTGTGCTGCTGCCATACTAGCATTCTTTCTGTTCCTCAAACGCTGCTGTCATGCTGTCATGTTTCTTCCTAATCTTGGGGACTTTGCAAGTGCTGTTTCATCCCTTGGGAATCATTACCCACCCCTTCAGTTGCTAATCTGTATGCTTCCTTTTACTAATCCTTATGCTGACTTTTAAGTATCTCTTTATCAGTAATGGTCTCCTTGACCCCTGAGTTTGAGATATACCCTGATACACCCACATATTTCATTCTAGACTTCTCCTTTGTGGTAGTCTTCTGACCTCTGATTGTGTAATCCTTTGCCCTATGCCCTGCTTTATCCAATAAAACGTCAGCTTTTCAAGGGTAGGGATCATGCCCGAGTGTTCTCTCTGTCAGGAGACCTAAGCATAGCACCCCAAATGGAGAGTAAGCAGGAAGCAAATATTTTTCTCTTGGCAAAATAATTTTTAAAAATCAGCCATTTTCTAAGTAGCTTCCTGAAAAACAAAATAGACACTGAAATTCTGAAATGAATCACCCACTAAGGAGTTAGTTAAATCTAAACCAGAGTGTGAGAAGCATATAGCTTCTCCTGCCTGTGTTGTTAGTACTAAGGAGTGGTCCCTGAACTCTACTGGGGACTTTTTCTTGGGTGCTGACATGATGGTGACATGCTGTGGCAGTGTAACTTGGTGCTAAAAGACGGACAAAGAATAGTAGAGCTGGAACTGTGGTTATCTCCTTTAGTAGCTAAGCAAATTTTGTTGATATCAAGCCTCGGGTTCCCTTCTTGAAAGTGGAGAGTTTTATCTTTCCAGAGCTTACATATAGGCTGTTTCAAAGACTCACATGTGCAAATGTGGATGTATATGTCTCATACAAAGTTTGACACTTAGCAGGGGCTCAGGAAAGTTTAATAGACCATCGAGTATAAGGGCCAGGTTCAGATACTGAGTTATAACGTACATGACCTGACCAGTCTGTAGCTGTTAATGAGGTACATGAGTGCTTTATCTTTTGCTAGTGACTGAAGATACTGATTTACTTCCAAAGGCAAAGGCCGGAAGAGGAGGGTTAAATCTCTAATCCTCACCCTGTCCCTTCTTCACAAAACACACAATTTTCACTAAAGGACAAGCAAGCCTCCAGGGCAGCCACATACCCAGCGAAGCCTCTTTAAAAGAACCTGGGGTGATGCCATCACTATTGGCAAATGACATTTTTGTTAAGGGTTCTTTTAGATACTCAACTGTCATGAGTACCTCCTATGTGTGAGGCGAACTCTGTTATGCATCCACTGTCTCTGTGTTGTTTATTTGTTACCTCATTTAGTAAAAAGTCTAGTATTAGTTCTACATTCATGATAAGAGCTATAAACTTAAACCAAATACCAATACCACATGACAAAAGGACTAATCACTTTGTACTGTTCGGGCTGTTAGTAGGAAGCAGGGCTGGTATTTAAGCCCATGTCTTTTTTGAAGCCAAATCTCACCCACTTTGATATACATTATGTTCAATCATCAGTAAACAGCATTTCATGAGCAGTGAACCAAAAGCATAGATAAAGTAATCCTGACTTTAATAATAGCAGTGGCAATATGGAAATTAGAATTGTAGTTGCCTAACAACTTCCAAGACAGAGTTTCTCCTGGGATATAGAATTTGTCAGTTCCTTTCTATAGAAGTTCAGGTTCTGATGTTCTCTTTCCTTTTTTGATGGTTCCTGAAGCCTCCTGGGCAGGGAGATGCTTAGTAGAGCAGAAAGAGCACTGGCCTGGGAACCATTTCTAGCATTCATTCTGTACTAGGCCTGACTTTGAGAAATTTATGCAAAGCCATAGAGCCTCAGTTTTCCTTACATGTAAAATGGACAATTGCACAGCTTAACCTCCTGCAATGCTTGACTTGAGAAGCTCCACTGAGATGACCCATCCACAATGGGATGCAAAGATACTGTCTGATGTCTAGGCAGAATTAAACACTCTGCTTCCACTCTTTTGCATCTCACCAATCATCTCTACCTCCAGTTCCTAATGGGAGCTTAAGACTGAGCAGTCTGGGAACTAAACCTTCCTTCCTGTGGTTTTTGTGCATCCCAAAGTGTCAATTATTTGCATTTAGGAATGTTTTCTTGCAGAAGAACTGCATTTTGATGCCATAAACTCAAGGCTCCATTCTGATGAAATTTGCTTTCCTTGACATACTGTGAATTCTTCATTTGCTGACAGCTTTGTTGCACAAATACATCCTGGCTTGTGCATCTTGTCTTTGGTAAAATCAAACCAAAGTATCACCCCGACTAATGGCTTCCCAGGGACAATCATTTGTGCTATTCTCTGAAGCTGGGAAGCTGGCTTTGGCAGTTTCTGTCACTGTCAGAGATCCTTGATGGAATTACAGCCTTGTATTTCAATTTTGCTCTTGTTTATTATCTGAACAGCCTCTCTACTCAACTCGCTTTAGCTTATCTGAGAAGACACAGCTAGCCATGAGTGAGCCATGTGGTCTAGTCAATTGCATTTCTACAATTTCATTAGATGGCTGGATAAATTAACTTTAGTAGACATGGTTGACAGCCTTGAGTATTCATCAGTCTTCCAGGGTTTCTAGTTTCTGTTTTTCACAGAGGCATCTGTAGCAAGAGTAAAATGAGGAGCTAGGGGAGCTGAGTTGCTAAACTCTGATTTTATCAGTCTTGGAGGGTACCATAGATATAGAGTCTTTTTGTCTTGGCTAGCAGTAGGATTCACAGTGCATAGAACCCAGGGCAGGGCTGGAGGAGCAGAGACATAGAAGGTTCTCAAGGTACCCTCTCAGTGGGCTTTCACCTGTCCATTTGATTTCCTAGGCAAATAGAAGCAAAACAAAGGGCCCCTTTCACCATCAAGGTGGACAGGCCAAGCAGAGAAGAATGAATGTAAGTAGTTTGACTAAGGAAAGGTGCCTTTTGGGTAATTGTCATGGGAAAGAGATGTGCTGGGAGATTTTGTGGCCAGATTAAATGGCATTTAGGCCAAGCTCAAGTGGGCATCAGGCAATGGGCAATTCTCAAAGGCTGCTAACAGGTGAAGATGCACAATTAGGACTTTTTGACTAGGCAGCTAATACACAGTATTAGGTTTTCAAGGCAGCTTAGCAGGTACTTTAGTATCAGGCAAAGCGATTTAGGTCTTGTTTATATTATCTCTGCATGAGGCATGAATCACATACTTTCCCACTTAGCAAGTGAAGAAATTGAGTCATGTCTATACTAAAAGGTAATGGAGAAGTCCGGACTTCTACTTTAATGCTATATCTTGAAGTTCTGTTTGGTTAAAGCCTGTTGAATGTCTGAAATCTCATAGACTTCATTGGATGGTTATGAAACCTTTGCTTTGATGACTTAAAAGAATTTTGTCTATGGTATGGATGTTTTTCCAAGATTCTGAAATGGAGGCCAGGGATGACTTAGTAAAATTTAGAAGTATTGGACTTTAACAGAGAACACAGAATATGTGGAAGTGACTGAGGGAGAGAGAGAAAAATGAAGTACCAGTATTTACAAATACTGTCAGAATAGATATGGTACCTGTCAGATTTGTGGTGAGCCTAAAGAACTGAATTCTCTCTCTGATGCAGTCTTCTAGAAATCTACAATTGTATCTCCTGGCAGACAGGAGCAGCACTATATGCTGTATGAACTGGAAGCCTATATCCTGAATTGTATTTTCAATGATTCCAAAGCCAAATTCTTGCTTTTCAGTTTTAACACTGGAAGTCAGCCAATCTAATTTGAAGCACTGATCTAGGAGTATTTCTGCATTTATGGATGGGTTATGTTTTGAGCCACAGTTTTCATACCTTCAAAGGGCACCCAATACCACCTTCCACTGTAAAGATAGATAAATGACATTAGCATACAAATGAGAGTGGGCTCTGGTGCATAGTGGGTACCAAATAAAACTCACATGGTACTGGACTAATTCTTTCTTTTGACTCTCAGATATTGTATCTAAAAGTGTGCTTTTTCTAAGACAATACAGAGTAGATACTAGCTTTCTTTTAGTTCCTGGGTTTCCCTCTACTATCTGTGACACAGGAAGACCTTCTTACCCTCTCTTCCTTCTTCTCATCTGGGTGATTTCTTACTGTAGCGCCAACCTCTCAAACTTGTGCATCCAGAGGTTTAGCCTGAAGCCAAAGCCAGATATTACCAACATCTAGAAGTGAAATGAGGTTAGAAGAAAATAACAACTTTGAGCTCCTAAAAAGTAAGTTTACATAGTAATATAAATACTGCCATACTCATTAGTTTTCATATATATATATACTGTATATGCATAATTCTCATATTTTATATAAAACCAGACTTAATTAGAATCTAAATTAAAACTTACTTTGAATGAAGTTTTTACATTTCTAGAAAATGATTTATCACTGGTATACTGAAAAGACACAGAGACATAAGCAATCTTCTTCTACTGAAATTAACACTTCCATTTCTTTTTCCTTCATGGCCATGTTTGAAGTTACTCAGAAACCTGAGAGGTTTTCTGCTTCCATATTGACTGAAGCAGCCTGGAATGGTGGTAACCACAGAAGACCAGCAAAAGAAAAAGGTTACCAAAGGAACATAGTCTTATGGCAAAACTATACGGTGTGTGTGTGTGTGTGTGTGTGTGTGTGTGTGTGTGTGTGACTTTTTACTAGAAGATGTTGGACCATATGTAGCTTCAGTTACAGGGTAGGTACCCCGAGAGAGAGATATGACTCTGAATTTTGTATGGCAGAAATCAACTAAGTTATAAGCTCAAAACATTGCCTGCAAGCAGGCAAGATAGAACAGAAATTTGTCCCGTGTGCAATTTAATTGCAATTCCAACAAACCAAAGAGCCCTAGGAAGGCCCTTCAGAAAGTCCTAGTGGAAGACAATTTTTTTCTCTATGTCCAAGTGGACATTTGGAAAGATATTATCTATATAGATTCTTGTGAGGATGCTCTATTTGGGCAGAGCTCCTGGTGGAAAGTAGAAAGGGTACATCCATCCCAGTGGTACATGACAGCCTACCAGACATTCCTATACATGCTCAATGCATCCGTAGAGATGCTGCCTTGTCTATTCCATGCAAAGCTAAAATCTCTTTATCTCATGTTACATTCAATCGATCTTATTGTTACCCACTGTACTTAGAGTGAATGTGTTCTCTAGTCTTTGACTGCTCTAGAATACCAACCAAAACAGATAGGGATTTGTTTTGCTCATGCTTTTTTACCCAGTTTTAGAGCAGGGCTAAATATAATTCAGGTGGGAAGCATGGAAGTTTTAGGTATCCAAGTAAGTTAAATCTTAACCAATATCAAGAGGTCCTGATACTATCCCTGTTTTATAAGTGAAGAAACAGAAGCTGAGAAAACATAAGTATCTGGCCAAGACTAAGAACCTAAGAAGTATACTCATGAGCAGAACCAGACAGCTAGATTCAAACTACAAATTCATCTCCATCTCTTAGCAGGTCTTCAATGTGGTTACCTTTTCTCTCCCTTCTTGCTTACGTCTGCACAGCTGGGAGCCCCAAGTGCCTATTCAAATCTTTACTATCTTAGAGGGTTAGCTCAAACTCTTCTTGTTGGTTTCTCAGAGTAGGACCCTAGAACTTGACTGAGTCATGTGACCTATTATTTTGTGCATCCATTTCTCTATTCAGATGGCCCTAGGGTTTTGTGGTACTATCACACAAGGATTACTTCATGCAATTGGCCCACAGTTCTAAATATTGGGCAGTGCAAAGGTGGGAAAACAAAGCCCCCAAAGGGTTATGTGAAGCCACTAGGAGACAGAATCTTTTATTTGACTGTCAGCTGGTAGTTTTGTTCTTTTTCTTTCTTGTTGCAGAATGGATGGTCCCTTAAACCTTTTCTGCTTTGTAGATCTAGGGATAGTCCTTTGGGTAGATATTTCTCCTTTGCTTTGCTCTATTTGACAAAGAACTCTGAGGTACTAAGAGGGTACATGATCAACTCTGTCATTTAGTAGTGCTGATGAAGCTAGATTGTCACTAATGCTGGGATACAAGATTACAGATTCATGTGCCTTTCAGAATGCCAAAAACACTAAATTTTGTTCACCCTTCTTTGAGCAAAAGAATAGGAGTAACCTTTAAAAACTAAATAATAAATAGATTACTTTAAATGAGGTCAGGATGTATTACTCTGTAGCCCCAGAGATATCCAAAATGTTAATCCAGCAAAAGATATTTATTATAGAGTGATTTTTTAAAAAACCCAACAGCACCAGCAAAACTTCATAGCATCTTTCAGAAGCCAAAGGAAGGGCAGGAATATTTTTTGTACCCTTGAATGTAATTAAATTCTAAAGCAGGTGTGAGGCTGACCTCTAGAACACAGCTTCTAACCCAAAGATGGATTCCTTGGAACCTCCTCTTTTGCTCAGTCTGTAGAAGACACTGTCTTTACTTCAGGACTGAGGAGTAATGTTTCAGAGCTTATGGGCAGAGGTGAGTGAACACAATGTGCTGTCACCAGAAAGGAGGAATTCAGAAACTTCTACTTCTGAGAAGAAATGATTTAAGAGAATGCATGTTAAAGCTTTGTCTTTTATCGAATGAAGAATTCAGCCGTGTCTCAGGATTATCAAACTTGTCATGGCTTAAGAGCCATCACTACAGTCAAAGTAACAAAAGGTGTGACAGTTTTAAACATCAAGATGAGGGTCCATTTGTCTTGCTCCTTTGAAAAGAAGCAATACTTTAAGATAGCACCGACACAGAAACAAGCAATAAAACAAACCAAGCTAACAAAACAAACTATCAGAAAGCCCAAGTAACAAAAGAACTTAATTTTTTCCCTAGACTTAAGGCTAAAATGGCTTCTATTTGGTTGTCTCTGGGAAGTGCATGTTTGGATGGCAGCTCTGAGGCTGCTCCACTGAAGAGACAAGACAGGGTGTTGATGGGGGGTTATGTCTGAAGACCTCATCTGATGTTACCTACAAATGAAGAGGAGAAGGAGGAGGAGGAGGAGGAGGAGGAGGAGGAGGAGGAGGAGGAGGAGTTCTCTCTGATGAGGGTGAGCCAAATTGCAGCTATAAATAAGTAGATGATTACTGTGTATTTGTATGCTGTAAACCATTCAAAATACAAATGAAGTGGATCCTGGGTCCTGTGTATTCTACTTGCAGTTATTTGAATCTAAATAGAAGAGATTGCATTTGTCCCTGTTAAATACTTTGGACTGTGGCTCACTTTCTTCTTTTTCTTTCTTTTTTTTTTGTTTTTCTTTATTAGATATTTTCTTTATTTATATTTCAAATGCTATCCCCTTTCCTGGTTTTTCCCCTCCTAGAAATCCCCTGTCCCATCCCCCTCCCCCTGCTTTTATGAGGGTGTTTGCCCACCCACTGACCCATTCCCGCCTCCCTGCCCTCGATTCCCCTACACTGGAGCATCTTTCGAGCCTTCATAGGACCAAAGACCTCTCCTCCCATTGATGTCTGACAAGGCCATCCTCTGCTGTATATGCAGCAGGAGCCATGTATACTCTTTGGTTGGTGGCTTAAGACCCTGGCACCTCTGGGGGGTCTGGCTAGTTGGCATTGTAAATCTTCCTATGGGGTTTCAAACCCCTTCAGCTCCTTCAGTCCTTTCTCTAACTCCTCCATTGGGAGCCCTGTGCTCAGACCAGGGTTGATACTGCGAGCATCCGCATCTGTATTTGTAGGGCTCTGGCAGTGCGTCTCAGGAGACAGCTATAATCAGGCTCCTTTCAGCAAGCGTTTCTCGGCATCCACAATAGTGTGTGGGTTTGGTGACTGTATATGGGATGAATCCTCTGGTGGGATAGAGTCTGGACGGCTATTCCTTCAGTCTCTGCTCTACATTTTGTCTCCATATTTGCTCCCGTGAGTATTTTCTTCCCTTTCCTAAGAAGGCCTGAAACACCCACACTTTGGTCTTCCTTCTTCTTGAGCTTCATGAGGTCTGTGAATTGTGTCTTGGATATTCAGAGCTTTTGGCTAATATCCACTTATTGGTGAGTGTGTTCTTTTGTAAATGGGTTACCTCACTCAGGATGATATTTTCTAGTTCCATCCATTTGACTAAGAATTTCGTGAATTCATCATTTTTTTATTTTTTATTTTGATACTTTATTTACATTTAAAATGTTTTCCACTTTCTAGGTCTTCCTTTTGGAAACCCCCTCCCCCCTCCCCTTCCCCCTGCCTCTATGAGGGTATTCCCCCCCCATACCCACCCACTCCCATCTTCCCTCCCTGGCATTCCCCTATACTGGGGCATCTAACACCCTCAGGCCCAAGGGTGTCTCCTCCCACTGATGGCCAACAAGGCCCTCCTCTGCTAGCACCATGGGTCCCTCCATGTGTATTCTTTGGTTGGTGATCCAGTCTCTGGGAGCACTGGGCAGTCTGACACTATTGCTCCCACCATGGGGCTGCAAACTTCCTCGGACCCTTCAGTCACTTCTCCAACTCCTCCATCTGAGACCCCACACTTAGTCCAACAGTTGCTGTGGAATTCATCATTTTTAATAGCTAAATAGTACTCCATTGTGTAAATGTACCACATTTTCTGTATCTATTCCTCTGTAGAAAGACATCTGGGTTCTTTCCAACTTCTGGCTATTATAAATAAGGCTGCTATGAACATAGTAGAGCATGTGTCCTTGTTATATGTTGGGGAGTCTTTTGGGTATATGCCCAGGAGTGGTATAGCTCAGGTAATACTATGTCTAGTTTTTTGAGGAACCATGTGGCTTACATTCTGTCAAACATGAATGTGAGGCTGCTTGCACAGAGCTCCTCACATTAGAAAAAACATATACAGAGAGATCCACACTTGATTAATGGCTTGTTTTTTTAAGTTGCATCTTGTTTTTGTGATGTGTTTCTATGTGTACAAGTCCAAGGTCACACAATTATTTATTTTTGCTTTACTCTAAATGTATTCATGGGAACAGAACCGTATTTGAAGCCATGTTTATTAGCCCATTTGTTACCTACCCTACACAAAACTCTCTTGAATAAATGTTTAGCAGAAACAATTCTAAGAGCTTCAGAATCAAAGTAATCTAATTAATGAGCAAACTGAAATTAGGTGCCTACCTACTCTATTACTGACCACAGGTAGGACAATGGACATGTAAAGAAATTTTTAAAAAAACCTGTGTGTAGGTTTTGTGTGTAGTGTGCATCTGTACGTGTGTATGATAGTTAGAATGTGAGCCACTATCCAAAGTATTTAACAGGAACAAATGCAGTCTCTTCTATTTAGATTCAAATAACTGCAAGTAGAATACACAAAACACAGAAATCCCTTCATCTGTATTTTTGAATAAATGATACGGAGATGGGTGGGTTTCATTGGGAGAGAATCCATGAGAGAATACACATGGGATCTGTCATAACCCTCATTGGAACCAGCCATGCACTTATATTAACAAGCTGAGCAATCCAAATTAAAGGACTAAAAGATTTTCTCTCTTGCTGTGACTACGCAATCGCCAAGAAATCTTAGGATATTTTTGGGCATGGTAGTGTGTGAAGGGGTAACAGTTGAAGGAGGGCCAGGGTGGTACAAAATCTTTAAAGTCAGTTCCAGGGAATGCTGAGGGGTTATTTGTTCTTCGGCCCGCAGAACAGAGAGGGAGACAGAGAAGATACTCCAAATCCTTGAAGGAAGTGACAGGCTTCTTTTCTGTTGTATAGAAGTTGGCTACTAGCACAAAGCCCACTGTTATAAAGCAGCAGTTGGCAAACCTTTCCTATAAAGAAACAGGTAATAAATAGTTTAGACTTTGGAAGCCACATGGTCTCTCTTTATAGCTACTTAAATTTGTCTTTGTAGCACAAAACACCACCATGATCAACCTGTCAATGAATTAATATGACTGGGTCCCAATAAAACTTTGTTTATAAAAACTGGCATTAGGCACCATTTGCCAACAGATAATAACCCCCTTCCACCCAGTCCCAATATAAATTCTTTTATTTTACAAAACTCCGAGCTTCCTATTAAACAAGATTATTCAGAATTGCCTAGGAAAAACTTTAGCCTATTAAAATAGCCTGCACGAACTAGAATGGGATAATATAATGCAATACATACATCAGGCAGAGGACTTCTCTTAGAAATATGTGAAGATCACTTACACCTCAATAATAAGACATCCCTGTAAGTGTGTAAAAGTTAGCAACAGACTCTACATGAAAGAAAATAATAAAACTGGAAAATAAATATCCATAAAGATGCACTATATGATTTTGTAAGGGAAATGCAAATTAGCACATCAGTGAGCTCTCAATATACCCATGAACATGACTAAACTGAGAAAGATGATGTCATGTGTCAATGTTAAGTGTAAGCAATTAAGTCTCTGAATTGCCGGTGAGAGAGTAAAGTGCCAGATCCCAGAGAGAATCTTTGTGACAGTGTTATACAGGATTCAGCTGCTGCTGCTGCACTGCCTCCTCATCCTCCTCCTCTTCCTCCTCCTTTTACTCCTCTTCTTTAGTTTTTTGTTTGTTTGTTTCAAGATAGGGTTTCTCTGTGAAATAGCTGTGGCTATCCTGGACTTGCTTTGTAAAGCAGGCTGGCCTCAAACTAACAGTGCTCTGCCTGCCTCTGCCTCCCCAGTACTGGGATTAAAGGCATCCCGTGCCCAGACTTCTGCATTTTGTTTTTACCATCAAGCCCACCATTGTTCTCTGAAATGTTTAGTAAGAGAGTATACATTTACCAAAAAACTTGTTTAATATATTAATAGCAACTTTACTTGGGCTTACCCAAATTGGAAATGGCTGTGGACAGGTGAATAAATAGATATACACTAAAATTTCTGTACAGTATATTTCATATATATATATATATACACATATATATATGTATATACATGCATATGTACATATATACATGTGTGTATACACATACACATTACATGGAATATTACATAGTAAGTAAAGACAAATTGTTGATACTACATGAAGGCATCTTACAATATATTGAGGAAAAGACATCAGATACAAACTATATACTATGATATTCCATATACATGAAACTCTAGTGCAGAGAAACCTGCCCACCACAACAGACCAGATGAATGAACAGCAGATTTGTAGTTCTGTGAGGAAATGGATCTAATTTAAAGAACTTCGAGAAAACATTCATATTTCTAGGACAAATTTGAGATTGTGACTTTGGGAGTGTCTAGAAGGCTGTACATTAGCACACTGTCAGGTGTACTTCATGTAAGCAAATTGTTTTATGTGCAGATTTTGGTCTGATAAAATAGATTTTAAAAAGCCAGAGGCTGGGGAGATGGGTTGGTTAACAAAGCCCTTGCTGTGCAAGTATGAAGACCTTGTTCAAACCTATGTTCAGGACCGATGTTCAAATGAAGCTGTGCATACTGGTACATATTTGAAGTCTCAGTTCTGCAAATATGGAGAGCTACTAGAGAGCACTGACTAGCTAGTCTTGCATACCCAGTGAGCTCTAGATCAGTATAACTGCATGTATACTTGCATACACATGTAGCCCAACACACAAATACCTTTGGGCATATTAATTCCTAATATTCCTTTGTCTTTACATTGGTTCTACACTTAGTTCATTAGCTGTCCACTGATGTAGCAGTGATGCTGTTTCCACATTACTGATGGGAACCTAAGTCTTGGAAAGTGATAATGTTTGCAAGACCCTGAACTAATTGCTTGCAGTAGTACTAAACCAATTGTTCAGAACCGTAGAGTCCACACTAAATATACCATATAACATCAAAAAGTCCTTCTAATTTGAGATTCTAGGATACCAGTTGACTAGTGTTGATGTTGAACCATGAGATAAACAAGAGCCTACTGTCTAATTTGCACATATTTCTGAGTCATTAGGAGAGCAGCATCATGGATGGCCCGTCAAAATGACAGAATCGAGCCCAGCAAGATTAGCCACAACATCTTCTGGGTATGTGCGTAACAGCTCCCAGGCCCCGCCCCACCCCCAAATCCACCAAATACTGTGGCCTCACCAAATACTGGCTCAAAGTTCAATGTACCACGATTCATACTATCTTCTGAGAATGACTTCTGGGAATTTCATAGATCCATAGATTTCTCAGTTTAAATACAAGTGACTGAAATACCTGATGATACAGATACTATAGCATCCTGATTAGAGTAGGAATTACAGATCACAAAATTCTTTGTGTACTTTCTCTGCCCTTAACTAGCTAGGCCCTTTGGGCAACTCACTCTGAACCTCAATCTTCTGGTGTGTGAAATAAATTACTGTTTAATCTTCAATTAGGGGGTTAATTTATAAATATGAAAATAATCTGCTCTCTTCAGCCTCATTGGCAAATGAGGAAATAAATTGTTTCAGTAAGATTTATTGGAGCATATGACCACCGTGTCAGTGGCTTGATGAGGGTGTTTGCTTTCCTGCTTAGAGATTCACTGGTCAGATTTGCTCTGTGAGTTTGTATTTGAGGTTAATCCTTACTCAGGTCTCATGCTCTTGGGTCAAGGATGAGAGGAACAATAGGCATTTGAGTGAGAAAAGAGAGAGAGAGAGAGAGAGAGAGAGAGAGAGACTGTAATCATAGGGAATTTAAAATAGATCTTCTGCCAGTTCTAAATATACAATTGATAATTCTGTAAACCTTGAGAAAGCAAAGAAGCAACATGTCAGGTTCCCAGCAGACAGAGACATGATTTTGGGTAATGTCAAGTCAAAAAATCATTTTATCCACTCAAGTTCACCAGTGAACCAATCCTATCTGTCTTTGATATCTAGCAATATATTAGTTACTTATCTTTTTGTTGTGACAAGCTACATGAAAAAAGCACTTAATGTAGGAGCTTAATTGTCTTGTGGTTTGAGAGGAGTGGGGAAGGGAGGGCATCAGGAGCATGAGGCAGCTGGTGACATTGTATGTGCAATCAGGAAGCAGAGAGAGATGAATGAACGCTGCTCCTTTTGGGGATCAAGCCCAAGGAATAGTGGCATCCTCATTCAGAGGGAGCCTTCCTTCTTCAGTTAAATTACTCTGAAAATGCCCCAATAGAAATACACAGAGGTGTGTCTCTTTGGTGACACACCAAGTTGCATTACCAACGTAAGTAAATATCACGAATAGAGTAGAGAATTCTCATTTGAGCAGAAAAACAAATTCTAGTTACTTCCAGCAAAATTTTATTCATAATAGTTCCAATTCACTGTTATATGCACTGTGCCCACCTCTCATCACTTCTAAGTTGCATTTTACCTCAAGAGTTTGCATACTGTAATAACAAATGTATCTGATTTAATTTCAGGGTTCAGTATTTATTTTTATAAAATAAAAGACGAGACTGTTTATATAGCATATTTATTTAATACTTTTTGTATTTCTTTTTAATATTGTGGCAGTCTCTCTCTATGCAGCTCAGACTGACCTTTTATTTTGAATATTTCCATCTCAGCCTCATGAGTATTTGGATGACAGGCATGTGCTACCAGGCTCTGATTATTTCTACCCTAAAAAGTAGTGTGTTACTACATCGTGAATTTCCTAAGGAAACTCTATTCCATGTCAATGTCTTGGGACTCTAAGGAGAAAAAAGCCTGTGTCCTTAGGTATAAAGAGAAGTAATTTTCCTTAAGGCTAGGCAGAGGCACCACCAAATAGCTGTTTTTAAGACAGCAAAAATGACATAAATCAATATGTATCAAAATACTTCTTAAGCTGTACTATATATATAATTCATTTTGATAATGTATCCCAATCTCTGGCACATGGGAGAATTAAACAATCAAGCAAGAGCAAGATAGAAAAAAGTCTCACTATCATCTCTTATGTTGGGTAAGCTCCCCTTCTCATTTAAACAGACAAGAACATGCAACTCTATCCATGTGGCATGGATAAAAGAATTCTAAAGAGATGCCTTCACCCCTTTCTTTTGGCTTTCAGACTGATGAAACAGCAGAACCTAAGGAATTATTTCATTAGAAATCCTGTGATGGGAAAAAGGAAGGGCTGTTGCCACAGAGGAGGGGCTTGTCCCTGAGAAGAGATTTCACATAGTTCTGATTTGTGAGGCTGCTTACAAGGAGAGGAGGCACTGGAGATGGGACAGTGACAATGGGCAGGACCACACCTTGACCAAGCACGGCTTACATACACATAACTCTTGCCTTATGTTTAAACATAAGCCTCATGTCAAGGCCAAGGATGGAACAGCAGAGGTGGGGTGTTCCTTGATTTCTTTGTTATTCCCACTATGGCCACATGGAATGCATTTCCTTTTTGCTTTTCACTATCATGTCTTTAAAGGGCCTACTGAAGACAGATGACCTTAGAGATGCTAGGGTTCTGGTTATGACCTGAACAAGTCTAGTAACAAAACCACTTAGAGTGTCTTCAGTAGGACAACCACACTAAGCAGCTTTCCTCCCATGCTTGGTGTACACCAGGTTCTGCTATAAGCACCTCATGAAATCTCCTTTGGGTCTCATCATGTCTCTTTGAAGTATTGAGAATTTATGGGTGCATTTTCTCTGTTGTATTTAAGTGACAAGATTTACCAATGGAGTCACTGTGTGTAGCAGAGCATTTATGTGTATGCACACATGTATGCAAGGCATGTGAAAGCCCAAGGTTGGTGTCTAGCTTCTTCCTTAGTCAGTCTCCACTTTATTTATTGAGGCAGACTACTTTGCCCTTGCATAGATCCCATGTCCCTACCTTCTGAGCACTGGGGGTTGCTTTTCCAACCAGAAATTTACATGGATTCTTGGAGTCAGAAATCAAGGCAAGGTAGCTATCTACTTCATCTCTTCAGCTACAAATTTATCCATTAAAGGGTTTATCTATTAAATGGTTATTTCTCTCAGGTGTCTGCTATATCCCATTCTGGATTAGATGTCTTGGGCCAAGGATTGGAGAAGGTCTACTGTTTGCTTTGAACCCCTTTGGCTTTTCTGCATCACATTTATCAAGGAGGACAAGAAAGGGCTCAGAGAGTACAGAACTCTGGGGAATATCTGATCTGTGTAAAATTTTGTTTACATTAGCTTTCTCAAATAGGGGTCATGGCTTTTATGGATCCTTAAAGAATTAATGAACAAAAATACTTTAAAGCAATGAACTTTGCATACACAACAACACACACAACAACATATTTGGACAATGTACCTTTGGCTGTATGCGGGTGGGAACTTCTTCCTTTCATTTCTTATTCAACTCTGTTGAGCATTCTGCATTTAAAGCTTATTGTCTAACAGGTCAATGTTCCTGTTACCTCTGAGTCTTCAATATAGGATCCTGTTACAGTTTTCATACTGCCTTACTCAGTGTCTTACAGCTAAAGACAGCTTCCTCAAAAAGGGCCAATTATGCTCCAGTCTTGTTGCCCAGTTCTCTGTTTGAGCCTGTGAAGGGCTCACATTCTTGTCCATTTGGCTGCTGTGAGGTATTCTGGTATTTCTCCCAAGGAGGGTCAATAATAAAGAACCTTCCTTAACTGGGGTGTGTGCACACACATGCTTACACTGAAACATCTCTCATATATGCAGCTCCAATGCTTTGTTTCTTAACTACCATGTGGACAGAGGTGTTTGGACACTGTATTAATGATAGCTCTGCATATGTACAGGGCACATTCCACTTTCAAAGGCATTTATAAACACTGCAAGATGAAAGCTTGCGCTACTCATCTTGGGAAAAGGGAAAGTTAATCACCACCATACAGGGTCCATGGGGAAGGTCACAGACTCTGAGAACTGCCAGGGATGTCAGAGTTCACCAAAGCAACCTCCAGGCCTTCAGGAACAGGAAAAAGGGGTTTTTTACTGCCCAATTTTCAATTCAAGTAAATTCCGCTATTCTGTAATTTTCAGTTTTTATCCCTTCCTTTCTGCCTGCCTCCTTTCTTTGTCCCCCTCCTTTATCTTTCTTTTCACCCCTTTCTCCCCTGAAAACCAGAGCCTGCTTTATGTCTCTAAGTTTGAGATGGTTTGCTGTGTAATGATAATTGTAATAACCAGGCTGACTGGGCTAGGCCATTGTATTGTATCCTATGACCTTTCATGCAGTAAATACACATACACTGCTCCTCAGCTTGGTACCCTTCTTTGCACTGTAGCTCTCTAGTCTGAAGGACCGTGGACTTCCAATGTCATTCCTTCAGTTCTCTCAGATAAGCATTGTCCCATCCTGTGTTGTTCTGGCCAATATTCTCTTAGGGAGACAAGTGAGTCTAGTCTTCAAAGCACTGAGACAAGAATGCTAATTGAGCTGCTTTTTCTCTCTAGGTTTGTGAGAGGAAAAAATGAATATACACAAGAAGCTCACCATTTTTCAGCATGCACTGAGTATTCAAGCGTGTGAGTTTCATCCAGAGCTAGCAATGTAGATGTACTTCTTACCACATTTGTGTGCGGGGAAACTGAGATCCAGAGAAACAAAGCCACCAAGGGAAAGCCTCCCAGGCAAGAGGCAACAAAACTAGTATTTTAATTGCATGTGTCTGTACTGAGAGCCATGTATTGTTGCTCTATGGCACACACTGGGTGTTTAAGAATTAAACAAATTACTTTTCTATTCTTTTCTTCCAAACCCTGTATCTCATCACTTTCCCATCCTAAATTTCTCGATTTTATAGAGTAAATCTACTCAGAGAATCAGTAATTTAACTAGTATTTTATTAGCATTTGGGATGTGCTGTATCTTTTACACATTTTATGTCATTGGATCCTTAATGACCTATTAAAGTTTCGTTGTGTAAATGAAAGAGGAGTCATGGCAGGGCTGATCTTTCCCCACCCAATGCTGCTAGGAAGTAACTCTGGCCTCAACTTGCTCTTTTTTTCCAATTATCTGTTCCTTTGTGCTAGATCCTTCGGTCTTTTTTGGTTTTATCAAGACAGGGTTTCTTTGTATAGCCCTGGATGTCCTGGAACTCACTCTGTAGACCAGGCTGGCCTCGAACTCAGAAGTCCACCTGTCTCTGCCTCCCAAGTGCTGGGATTAAAGTCATTTGTGCTAGATCCTTTGGTCTTATTTACTGTTTTTCCTTTCCCTTTTTTCAAGAGTCCTATCATTATCACACCAGATAACTAGTCCACAATAAGATGATCTACAGGAGAGATACAGGCAGAATCATCAACAAATTATGTGTTGAGATTTGGTTCCATATTTGTTAGGAAAATATGAATGAGAAATTATTACAATACTACTCTAGTGGTAATAGCAGCTGCTATTTTGGAGTGCTCCCATGTACCCTGAGGTGCTCCCAGGTACCCCAAAGTGCTTTGGACTATGTGTTTGACTTTTCATAGTTTCCCCACCAGCATTGGGTTTCTTCTATCTGAGAGCAAGCTCAGTGTCTGTGATGTCAGGTTAAATGTACAGAAAAATGCAGATGTTGAGTTTGGATCTGGGTACCTCTGACCCCTAAGCCTGCCCACTTAATTAGTACCACACACACAAGAAAAATAACCCCTGACCTGAAAAAGTATAAAGGACTTCCAGGCATCTAAACCAGAAACTCTTCTATCCTGGCGCAAGTGGGGGAATCTTATTCCGTTCCCTTGCAAAGTTTGTAGAATGCCATCCCTTCAGTGGCACAGGCGTAGAAATAGAAATGAGGTTGGGGATGGATAGATGGCACTTTCCATATGCCACATTTTTATTGTGGCTATTAGTGTGTGTATGCATGTCATGGAACATATGCGGAGGTCAGTGGATAGGCTAAGAGTCCTTCCTCCCACCTTGTTTGAGGCAAGGTCTTTTGACTTTGCTGCTGCAGGCGCCAGCCAGCTTTCAGGGACTCTTTCTTCACCTCCAATCCTGTGGTAAGAGGGCCAGGATTACAGGCATGTAGCATCTAGTTCAGCTTTCTATAGGTTTGGGGGATTAAAATTCCCAACCTCATATGTATACACCAGGCACATTACTCACTGAGTGGTCTCTCTCGCCCTGGTAGTGTAGCCATTCTAGATGGGCCCTTCACTGGTTAGATTCCCAGACGCAGCTGCCAGTTGTGTTTAATCTTTCTCAGAAGAACAGAATCTTCTGAGAAAACAAGTGCCTTGAAGATATCCCATAAACCCTGAAACCCCTGAGGATGTGTATGGCTTACAAGAAGAGCTTAATAAATGACTCTTGACCTGGTAAGGAGATATTGGGTGGGGAAAGAAGAAATGCCATTGTTTGCATAGAATGTGGAAGACAGGAGAGTACACCATCCCATCAGCTCTGTCCTGCTCTGGCAGTCAGTGGTTATGGGTCTTGAGTTAGCTTCTTTCCCTTTCCTAGGCTTGCACAAGGCATGGTATTACCTGTGGGACTTGACCAGAGGGCTGTTAGGATCACCCTAAGACAGAACACATGGGGTGCTTACATAAATAATAAAATAAATACAATGACGGTGACGTCAATCATACCACAATAAAGAAATCTTGCTTGCGTGGATTGCCTACCCACCTGGCACTTTCCATACGTCGTCTTCACAGCTCTCCTGGGGGGGGGTCATTATCTCCTCAGTTTACAGATGAGGACACTTTGAGATATTATCACTACTAAATTACATAATTATGAATTGCAGAAAAGATTATGACGTTAATGTAGTTTTCTGGGAGGTTGCAGAATATGCTAGTTAAGGAGCCAAGAATGGCCAAAAGTATCCATGGAGACCTAATGTGGATGATGCTGGAGGACATTTGCGCACACTGGGACTGATGAGAGTGACTGGAAACGTGGACCATCCTCCTTTCCTGACAATCAAAGCATCACCTATGGCCCAGAGATGAGTCCACATCCACATCACTCTGGAATGGACCTCCTTGGGATGCCTGGACTGGATTAAAGCAGCCCACTTTGATGCCAACTGGCCACAGGCTTTGGGCAACTGCATTACCTAATCCTCTTTGCTGTCTTGAAGAAACAAAGATAATAACACTTTCCCAAGGCTGGGGCTGGGAACATCTTAATTTATGTGTGTTTTCAAATGGCTTTGAAGATGGCAAATGTTATTTAAGTGCTAAGTATTATTATTTACTGTGGTCCTAAATGCTGTTTCTTCTACCCATTGTCAGGCTACAAAACAATACGGGAAATGGTCAAAGGGCCTGTGAAGTATCCAAACATCTATAAATGAGGTAACTTTGGCCTGAGCTCTGTGATGGTATCTACAAGCCTAGCATTAGCTTTGTAGCATTTTTGTGTGGGCAGACAGTTGCCTAATTTGCACTTGAGCATGCCAGCAGCAGGCCCTGGCACAGGTTTGGCACACACTGGTGATGCAGGGCTCTTTGGACAGAACTGGGATGCTGACATCATGCTTTGCTGTGTTCTCTTTGAGATGCAAATAAGACGCTGGAGGAGCCCCTTGCCCTTTCATCATTTAGCCTTAATAGAAGTGAATTAACATTCATTGAGCCCTCCCCAGTGCTGGACACTTTTATGAATGTGATCTCATTTATTCTCTAGTGAACTGGTCCTGAATGTTCCCATTTTACAGGTGAGACAACTGAGGCTCGTGGAAAGTAAATAATTCATCCCTGATCACATGAGTAGTCCAAAGCTAACCTAGTTTAGAAACTAGGACAGGTTACAGACATGTTCCTTTATTATGGGAAACCGGAGGCAACATGCCTTGCTCTGCCTCGCCACCTCAACTGCCTGGGCAAGTTCCTTTAACTACCTTTGTTACTGTCCTTAAACATCCTGGACCCCTCTCCAGTGTCACTGAGTTGTTTGTTCCCTCATTTCAGTTCCTTGATCCTCAGGGACATAGTCTATTTCCAGGCTTTTCTCACAAACTGCTAAGAAAACAGAATGTTCTCTCTTGGTATCTGCTAAACCTGTCATTTGTGTAGGAATGCTTTCTGACACCCCAGGTAGCAGTTCTCTGACTTTGGTCCCCAAAACTTCACCATCAGCATTACTTTCAAAGTTGTGAGAAATGCAAATTTACCAGCCCCGCCCTGACCCTACCAAATCAGAAACTCTTCTGGGCTCAGCAGGAGGCCCATCTCTCCTGGAATGCTTACCTCAGTCTGAAAACGGTTTCTCAGTCTTGACAGGATTATTATTTTAAGCCATCTAGCTCTTTGTTGCGCTTGTCAGGTAGGGCAGAGTGTGCCTAGCACACAGTGGTTCTCAACCTGTGGGTCTTGACTCCTTTGGAAGTGGAACCAACTTTTCACAGAGGTCACCTAAGACCAGTGGAAAAGGCAGATGTTTATATTACGATTCGTAAGAGTAGCAGAATTACAGGTATGAAGTAGCAACAAAAATAGCTTTGTGGGGGTCAGCACAGCATGTGGAACGGTATTAAAACGGTGCAGCATTAGGAAGGTGGAGAACAGCCAGCCTAGCAGGGCAATGAAGAGCCTCCTAATTTCTACTTCTTGGGTGTGCTCAACCCACCTCTTCCCCTTCCTACTCCCCTAGAGTTGGTAACAACTAGAAATGGTTTCAGAAGTTGTCTACGTTCCTCTGATGGGCAAAATTGAACCAGTAGGCTTGACTTATGGATATGCTTCCCTGCAACCCTCCATTAACTACTTGCAAACTTGGCGGTCTAGGCTAACTTAATGGATTCTCTTGCTTAAGGCAAGTTATCCCTTGTCCAAATCAACACTGGATCTAAAGCTTTGAAAGGACTCTGACATTAGGAGCTGGAGATGGACCCCATGCAAAAGGGAGCTTTGATATGTGTCACACTCTGAATGAAAGACCTCCTCCTCCGACAAATACCTGGGAACAAAGAGTACAGGGGCAGACAATGTGATTAAATATTGGGGGAGGGGGGGTGTTCTTAGAATGATATTCTTAGACTGACACAGAGGCAATCTCCTAGAACAGGCTCAGGGCTACTGTTACCAAAAGAGAAACAAACCCACTTCTGCCTACAAGAGCCATAAGGGAATTGTTGGCCAAAGGAGGCTTGACTCAGCCTGCCCTGAGATGTCTCAGTTAGGTTGCCAAGAGTGTGTACATTCAAGGTCTAGACGTAGGGGAACATATATGATGATTCTTCAGAGTCCTGGCATCTCCTCAGACTGTAAAATTCTTTCTAGATCCAGGGACATGTAACATGGATGTAGAAAGAGAGGACTGGCTTGGATCTTCTGTGCCTGGTTTTTCCTCTCAGGCTTCAGATCACAGCAGTAAGACTCCATGGGTTTCATGGCTACCACAAGGCTTCATGTAACCTTGTGATTTTGGAGTTATTGTTAAGATATGAGAAAGTATAGATGCAAGTGAGCTGATGTTTGCAAAGCGTGTGTGCCTGTGTATCTGTTTACATCTCCCAAAGAACAGTTTTTCCTGTAGAGACTTTAGAAACAAGAAAAAGTATATAAGTATCATATTTAGAGCTTTTAATTAAATTGTTTTAACAAATTTTCCCTTCATCACTCCATTTAACATAATATTTTAAGTATGAACCTGTGCCATTGTAAAATGGCATTACTGTCAAACTCATATCTAAGTTTAATTTCAACCCACTCTTAAAATTGGTCATTAAAATATTCCAGCTTTAGAAATCAAGGTATGGGGCCTGGAGAGATGGCTCAGCGGTTAAGAGCATTGACTGCTCTTCCAGAGGTCCTGAGTTCAGTTCCCAGCAACCACATGGTGGCTCACAACCATCCGTAATGGGATCTGATGCCCTCTTCTGGTGTGTATGAAGACAACTACAGCATAGTCCTATACATAAAATAAATCTTAATAAAAAGAAATTAAGGTATATTACTTTAGCTATTCAGAAAGGGCATAGGAGTGTATACTTTTTCCAGAACCCCCCCCCCCAAATAAACTACCACCAAACAAGTAAACGGAAAAAAACTTTACTCACACAGCAATTTTACAAAAGGTCAGTTTACTAATTCACAATTTGTAATACTTTGCAGGTGAATGGAGCTAAAGCTTTCCTTTGATATGTATTTTATATGCTTCATCTCAAACACCTTTGGTGTGTTCTACATGCAAAATTAACTTAGTCAATCCCTATTATTGACTTTTGAGTCATAAAAGTTCTACCATAGATATTCGATATAATTTTTTTCCTTTGAAATGGGGTCAGAAATTTACTCACTGGCTCCAAAAATATGAACACAATTAACCTCAATCAGATTTTAAACAAAACTGCTTTCTCTGCTTGTGCTCCTACTAGCTGTCTGTGTGTCTATCTCTTTCTTACAACTTTCTTGGTACTGGGCTGTGGTTATTGGACTCCAGATGAGGATTTAGGCTGAGGGAACAAGGTGTGAAAGTATTTCAGCTCAGGCAGACGGGCTACAGGAACATCTTCCACTTGTTTTCCACCTGTGCTCCCTAACACCCTAACCCCAAGAGTGTCAGGAAGAGCAGAGTTAAGGTATTTTACTAACAGAAACATTTCCTATATGCTTACAGTCATGAAATCTACTTGAAATGGTGATACAATTAGCCAAAAAAAAGGTTCCATAACCCAGCTTCTCCCTCTGAAGTAAACTCAAATGCCCATGAGACTTGGATCTCTCCATGTAGGAATTAAGTAATAATTTGTCCTCTATCTTCATGCATATTTTCTTACAGAACCAGATTACTGAAGGAAATTAAGATCTGGTTTCAGACACTCAAGGGCTTCATCACTTGAGGCTATTTTCTCTGTAGTTAGAGCAGGGGACTAGTTTTAAATGCCTGAGCAGCTGTCCACCAAAGGGTAGGGTATGAAGAAGGGTAACAGTTCTCTCCCCCTTACTGTACCTCCTTTGCCCTCCCTCCCTCTCTCTTTCTTTCCCTCCCTCCCTCCTATTCTGTCTTCTCTTTGTCCCTCTATTTCTTTCTTGAAATCTCAATTCAGCTAAAGTTCATGGTGAGGAGAGATAAGCTACGGTGATTAACATCACAGTATACTAATTGGTAGCTTTACTGTGGAGGGGAAACCCCAAATTACCTGGGCTGAACAAGGAATATGACTTTGGTAAGTGTAATTTTCAAGCTAACTCAGGGATATTTAAATGAGCCTTTTGTCTTTCAATTTCTATAATTGATGTTCTGTTCTCTTCTGAAAAAGAAAAAAAAATTCTGTAGTTTTTAAGAAGAGGGATCCTGTGATGGCAATTCAATTTTTTGACAGAGAGCCTTGCATCATTATTTCATACAACACTCAGGATGCATTCTTGAGCAGCACTCGGGATGCAAGTATGATAGGCTGTGGTTCACCTCTCCAGCGCCCAGGGCATCCTCTCGAGACCACTCTGCTGTTATTATACTTGGCTTCTCCACCTACTAAGATGCACACCACAGTATTTCTGCTTCTTGTTGGGCACACAGCCTACCTCCCCAATCACCCCTGCAGTTATTTAGGTTTGATCATGTGATTACCTCTGATATATTAAATGTAGTCTGAGAAAACATCCCTCTCTTTTTGGATCTGACACAGGAAGACAGAGCATACTCTTTCCTATCATGTTTCCTGACTTCCATCTTGGAAAAGACATAGATGACTCACTAACTTTGAAAGCCTTGAGTGAAAGACAATAGAACTATTGCTGTTTTCTGAACTAGGCAGATGGTTGGCTGATTATGGATACCTTCCATTTTACATTGTACATTTGTGAAAATATCTCTTGTGTGTTTGGCGCACTATAATTTTTTTTAAGATTTAATTGTAACACTAATGCTATCATTATTAGCATTTGTATCACCTGGTAATAAATGTAAGGTTAAAATGCACATTTTAATTAATTTATATGACATTTACAGTAAGCTGGCTTCTAAGAAACAAAGTTTCTTACAATCAATACATACAGGACTTTTTTACAGTATAACTTTTAAACTGTTAGTTTATTCTTTGACAATTTCACACACACACACACACACACACATACACACACTGCATTCTGATTACACTCACCATTACCGTCTCTACTCTTCCCATCAACCTCCTTTCCTTCCAGAAAATCCCCCTCCCATTTTTTTAATACCGATTTGCTTTAATTTGGTTTTGCAACCCATTTATTTCATCAGAGCTGTCCTGTGATCATGAGTGTGAGCATACGTGGCTCAACAGTGGAAACAACACTGAAGAAAACGCCTTGCCTCCCTCAGTAGCCATCAATTGTCAATAGCTTCTTCGGAAGTGGAAGGGCCCTATGACTGCATCCTCTTTCCACGATTAAATGTTGATTGTACTAGTCTTCTGCTGGCCCTGTCAATATATACAAAGTTTTATTCTAGATCTTAGAGCCAGTGTAGGAAGAAAGAGGAGGTTCAAGATGGCGTGCTACATGGATTTTAAATTTCTTCAGGGAGAATTTTTCCCCTAATTGACCAGATAGAGAATTAATACTTTGGTGAGTGAGTGAGAACACCACATGAGCATTTGGCCATCAGCTTTGTTGACATGCAAACACTAATATTACAGTAAGCCACATTTGTATAAAGGAAGGGTCTGAAGCTGACAAAACCAGCTGTCTTCTTGACTCTAGCTGTGGTGTATACTAACATCCTATATAAAATGGGATGAATTCCTTCATGGTTGAATACTGTAAGGCAATGCGGAACATGGGATTACCTTTTGGTTGAAAATTCCTTTGGTAAAGCACATGAATCCTTGTGCATGTTTATGCACAGTAAGTTTCCTGGTTACCTGTGTATCATATTTAATCATTCTATGGTACCTAGAGGCACAATGTTGGAGTTGGAATCAAGTTCAGAGTCAGGGTACAGCCCTAGTTTGAATGGCTAGATCAGAGGGTGAAGATCCAGGGACTTAGGGAAGAGAAATAAACCTTCCACATCCCTGTGAGCTCAAGGTGTCATATGGAAACACACAGTGGTATTTCTGTTCTGAGAAAACTCACTGAGATATATTTTCTGCATAGTATACTTATGTCTTCTTTGTGTTTTAGTTCTCTTCTAAGTATCAATATCTTGTATGCCAATCGCAAATATATTTGGCTTGAGGTTGCTTAGAGCTTGCTAAAATTCATGAAAAGACTTTTAAGATCTTTGTTCTTCAATATTTTTCCTCTTCTCTGTCATTTATCTTCCTCACAGTACTATTCCCCTAATTTAAATGTTTTCATAATATTCATAATATTTCAGAGTTTATAGAGGCATTTTTCAGAACTCCCTATAGGCACTGTCAAAATTAGCTTGAAGCTATGAAAGTCTTAGATCCCAGCGCTTCTAGTAATAGGACCTATATGTTTCCAGAATTTTATTGTATAAGTATATATACTTAAAAAAGAGTTACAGACTAATATTGAACATCTTGTTTTCTAGTCTGATTTTATCCATTAATAATGCATTCCTAATCTTTCCTAGATACAAAAATATCACATTTAATAACACTAGAATACTTGTATGGTTGCATAATCTTTTACTGTAAGATGATATTATAGTAGAATTAAACAGTTTCTAAGTTTCTTCTAAATACATAATTTATTAGTGAGCATTCTTTAATACAAGCATAGATCCTTGAGCACATCAAGGGTATATTGCTAGAAGTGAGAACCCTTGAAACAAGATATGACTAGACCTCTGTATGTGTGGTATCACTGCGATGTTGCAGAGTAGAGGAAGAGTGCAGGGTTTGGACAGGGACTGGCGTTGGTCGCTGGGAGCTTACTTTCTAACTGTGGGAGCTGCAATCACTTTGAATCTCTCAATAACTTAATTTTGTCCCTGGAAAGAAGTCAGACTTTCTCTCCATATAAAGGTGCTGTGGTGGCATTGATCAAGAAGATCTCCCATCAGACCAAAGGGCAAATGCTAATACTGCACTTTCAGCACATTGGTGCCCCTCAAGATTAGAGTTAATGTGGCTGGGGAAAGAGAATTCCAATAAAAGAAACTGCAAGTCACTTGCATTGTTGATAATGATGCTTACTTTTCTCTCCACCCCCCAGTTATCAACTAAAAGTTCTCCTTCATTTATTTAATATTTTTGACACCCTTGTCCCCCAAACAACAGAAACATGTGGTTCTTAACTCCCTTTCAGAGGAGTTTTAGTTATTGGCATTGGGAACACACAAGTGAATCATGACCAAAAGAGCAGAGTCATTTCTAGGATGACACATCCATGAAAAAAGAAATCGTTCAAATGAGTATGTTCAAGATTTCAGGGAACTGGGAGCTAAGGAGGCAAGATTTTAATCAAGGTCTTGCCCCACAAGATGCATAGGTCCTGTCTTCTCAGGCTACCTGAATCTCAGGTGTCAATCACCTGAATTCAAGTCTGTTTCATGCAGCTATTGTAAACTGTAAAGAATTGGTTTTTTGTCTCCTGCTAGATTCTTAGCTCCAACTACAGAACTGGGGCCATATTAGATTAATTTTCTTAGTAACTAGCTTGAAAGTAGGAGGAAAAAAAAACACAACAAATTTCATGTGTATGGATAAAATCAGTTTGTTGTTAAATATACCTATTTATTCCTCTGTTGCATAAAAACTCCTCACTGGAAAAATATCTTCTGGTTGCCCATCGGAAATTAAAGTCTATGCTAGTAGCTAAGGGTTTAAGATGATCATGTCAGCAGACTCCTAAGTCTTAGGGAATTTCCAGACCAGGGAGGTATTTAGATGCTAATCATATAATTATCAGGGAAGGTTCTTTATGGTCAGTGTCACTAGAGGGATTTAAGGGATATCACTGTAGGATGTAATTTTATGCCCTGCCCTCCTTTCAGTGGTCAGGAGAGGTTTCTTTGAGGAAGGTGGAAGTCATCAGGGGCCTGGTATAGGTTTAGGGAGCACACCATAGACAGAGGGAATTGTAGGCACAAAGACCTTAGGATGGAAGAGAATGAAGAATGTGGGGGAACTGGATCCTGACCAGTGTGGCTGCAATGAGGGATCCATACAGGGTGACCTCAGGTGAGGGGGTTCTCCCACAATAGGTCTACAGGTTATAGCAAAATGTTAAATGGACTCATGAGAAGGCATTAAAGAATCTTTTTGCAGCTGGGCAGTGGTGGCGCACACCTTTAATCCCAGTACTCAAGAGGCAGATGCAGGTGGATTTCTGAGTTCGAGGCCAGCCTGGTCTACAGAGTGAGTTCCAGGACAGCCAGGGCTACACAGAGAAACACTGTCTCGAAAAACAAAACAAAAAAAGAATCTTTTTGCAAGACAGTGAATTATCAGTTTTACACTCAAAATCTAAGTAAAGTAGATTTGATTCTTATCTTTCTTTGCATAAATTTTGAGAGGGGGGAAGAAGGAGAGGGAGAGAGAGGGTGCAAATGAGAGAAAGAATTTTTACCTTATTTACGTTCCTTGGTTTTTCTATGAGTTCTGGGTTGTCCCTTGGGGATACTATTTATTTTCTAAGGGACCAGCTACCTCTGAAGAATCGTATGAGGTATACACACTCTATGGATTTTATGGTTTCATAAACATGAATGAAATTATGCCACTTGAAAATGACAAAGAAAATGGATAGAACTGGAGAACATCATGGTAAGAATAGTAAGCGGGTCTCATTGACAAATATCACATATTTTCTTTTATTTGTGATAATTAGCTGGGCTTGAAAAGGAGGCAAAGAGTCTGGCAATGGTGGCTCATGCCTTTAATCCCAGCACTTGGGAGGCAGAGACAGGTGGACTTCTGAGTTTGAGGCCAGCCTGGTCTACAGAGTGAGTTCCAGGATAGCCAGGGCTACACAGGGAAACCCTGTCTCGAAAAACAAAACAAAACAAAAAGAAAAGAAAAGGAGGCAAAGGACATTAAAATAAGAGGGTGTTAGGGATGTGGAGAAAGGAAAGAGGAAGAAGCAAAGGTGGTAAGAAATAGCAACAGAAGGGTGAATTTAATCAAAATATATTATATGCATGCATAGAAATGAAACCCAATACTTTATACCAGTCCTAGAGGTTAATATGAAAGAGAAGAAGTATAAAACAACAAAGGAAAGAAAGAGGGTAGTCTGTGTCATCAGAATCTGGCCTGTCTTAACTTCTGGAGCATCTTTCACTAGAAAGATTCTGTCCTTTACCTTATAGACATAGTTCTTGATCTTTCATGGACAGAGTTGATTTAATTCAAACGAAATCCCTCCAGGTGAGGGGCTCTGTATTGAGACCTGAATAGTTTCTCTGTGCTATGTGACCAACATTCCACAGTCCTCCTCCCTTCTGTCCTGCTCACCCAGCGACTCCTCAGATCTAAGCAGTGACTGCAGAAATCTGTACAGAGTCTTGTTTCCACTTCCCATCTCCACTCCCTGTATAGTTCGGTACCATGTACAATGTAGACTGTAATTCGATGTTCTATAAACTTCTGTCATTTATGGACCACACGTGTCCTTTTTCAAAATAACAATTCACTGTCTTATTACTTACTGGATGTTACTGTCTAAATGAAATGATTTTTCCTTTTTAATAAATATACTTGATTGGAAAAGTTGTGTATGTATATAAATCATGACATATTTGGAATAAATAGAAAGGTAAGATTTCATGTTATATAGAGTAAAACTCTGCAAAACAAATATAAAACTCTTACAACTAAAAACAGGTAGTCACAGACCACCTAAAATCAGATGTGTCCCTCTTGAGTTGACTGTGCTACCCTTTGGGAGCAACATCTAAATCTTCTTCACCTACATCTACATCTTTTAAAACAGTACTTGAAATTTCCATTTATTCTAAAACTCTGGTCTTGCACTTGTGTGGAGAGCAATGCCTCTCATTGTTGGGGACCTGCAGTGTACAAAGTCCTTGGGCTCTGCATGTTGATGCACAAGGTCCCCAGGCTCTGTCTTCTGAAGAGCAGAGATTCTCACTCACTTTACATATGAGGAACCAGCCTTATGAAAGTAAACCAGGTGGCTCCAAGTCACACCCTAGTTTGCAGCAGGCTTGAATGGATTGTGGTACTCCTTTTATTATACACAGGGGGGTCCTGATGCACACCTGGCTGGTTGTTAATTTTTAAAAGGAATTTTGCAGACTGCTTGTTAAATCGTGACAGTATTAAAATTAAACCATAGAAAATGGAAAGTAAATTATATTGAAGACAGAGGTAGTGAACATTGAAAACTTGTCATCATGTTTGTTTTTTTTTACTTTAAGCCATAATGTTGAGGTCATTTCTATGCATTGCGTATGTGCAATAGAAAAACAGTATTTGTACTGTTTGAACACTATGGTGTTCGATGATATCACCTTGATAATTTAAAGTTGGTCATGATGAGACTATTCTGTCTGTAGAACTCATATATACATCTAATACCTCTCTTACCCCTGATCCTCTAGAGTTCTTGTCAAAATCAATCTCACAGCAGGACCTCCAGGTATCTTCACTGTCCCTGGTTTGGCCAGAGAGTGATCTTTTCCTCATATGATAAAAATTCACTGCAAAACGTATGTGTGAGAATTCGCTAAGGCAGGCAGTCAGCTCCAATTAGATGTAGAACCAAAGGGAGATGAAAGTGCAAATTGTTTCTTAAAATGTCATGGTTTTGAATGATTTAGCGGAAATGTTGGGGCCATGTCAGAAACTTTTTTTTTTTTTTTTTGATGAGTAAGAAGAAAATTACAAGCACAAGCAGATTTAAGAGTGAAACCCATCTGTGTCAGTGTGTTGGCCCAAATGAATCACACATGTCAACAGACTACCCTTCTACTTACAAGTAAATGTTTCTGATGTAAAACACATTTCAGGAATTTCTCAGATGTTTTCCTCACTACGATGGGAGGCAGCCCACTCAGAATGTTGTCATTTTATTATAACATGCTGCTCATTCTTGCTATTAATAGATACCATTCTGATATATTGATGAATCAATTAACTATTAACCTATATTATTTCATTTAACCAGAATGTAGTAGATGCTAAGGATGTAGCTCAGTTGGTAGAGTGCTTGCCAGGCATGCATGAAGCCCTCTGTTCAATTTCCAGCCCTACATGAATTAGTCATGATGGTGAATGCCAGTGGAGGCAGGAAGATCTGAAGTTCAAGGCCACCTTTAAGTATATAATGTAGTTATAGGCCAATCTGGGGTACATGGAATCCAGCTCAAAACATAGCAACAAACAACAAAAATATTGAAATCTATCATAAAAATAATAGAGTAATGGTTGTTTCCATTTCCATGTCGAGGGAAATAATAATGCTCATGAAGATGATACTTACCAAAGTTCATCAGTGAGCCCTGCCTGAATCTAAAGCCTGAGATATAAGATACCATATTGGTTCCCCAGCCACATGTAAAGGATGAAAGCTAAAGAGATACATTGAATGATCAGACCTATTTATCCTACAGACAGATTTTCACAAATGTTAATTGATGAGTTAAGATAAAGAAAGAAAGAAAGCAAGAAAGAAAGGAAGAAAGGAAGGAAGGAAGGAAGGAAGGAAGAAAAAGAAAGAAAGAAAGAAAGAAAGAAAGAAAGAAAGGAAGGAAGGAAGGAAGGGGGGTTGGGCCCTCAGCTTTGTTCGCTTCCTCTTCTGAGTTTGATTCTAACTATCAAATGTGATAGTAAACCACATGTTATAAATTGCCAAATATGGTGCTGCCTGGGTCGAGGAGAGGCTCATAGTCATACTTTGACCTTGATTTGTATTAATGATCCCCCTCCCAAAGCAACTGTTAACATCCTGAAAGCTTTATTAAGCAAGGCTTTGACTAGTGACTGAGGAGTAGGGTCATGAAAAGCCAAGAGAGAACTAAGCCATGTTCCTTTAGAGAACCAATTTAACTGGAACAATCTACAAGAGAAGCTTTAGTGACCAGCACTTGTATTGCCAATGAGCCTCCTGGCCAAGAAAAGCTGATGCTATACTTCTGTTTCCCAGCACCTTCCATGATGCTTTACTCTAAGTATGTTCTATCATCCTGAAGAAATGAAAGGTTTATGTATAGTTAGCAATGGTGGACAGCTCACAAGATTTGAAAGCATACGGTGTGTTTGGGTCACTGATCTAAGTATGGCCGGTGGTATTTTGAATTCTATCTTGATCCACTCTAGAGCAGAGACATTGGAGACATGAAGAGTAGAGATCCTGTGATCTCCTATCTCTGGAACTCCTATTTTTTTCAGAGTTTCTAAGGTTGCTGACCTTTCACCCAGTCTCCAATTACGCCATGGGTTACTTAGTGATGAACATGGATCATTAATCTACCACCAAACTGTGAGTGGGGCAAAGATCTGTGATGTTACTCACTTTCATTCTTGTTCTGAACTTGCAAGAGGGCCTTCTAAGGCCTTCTAAGGCCCTCTTGCAAGATGACAGCAATCCTATCTTTCCCACAGGTGTGAGAAACGAGGGCAGCCTCCTGACTTGACTCTTGAAAATTTGTCATTAGCTCTAGCAGGACTTGTACAATTCAGGAAAGCCTTGGAGTGTTTAGTCCTCCAAAATGACCAGTCAAGTGAGTGTTAACCTCTGTGAAGATCTCCAGACAATGTGTACCGGAACCAGGAGGCTCTTCTAGTCCCTACCCTGTCCTTTTCCATGAGTGGGCCAGGGCATTCTGCTTAAAATGTAGCTCTGAAAAGGCAGAGCTGAGTTCAATCTGTGCTCTTGGCCTCACACCACAGATGAATGTTTAAAAGCCACCATTTCCAGGAACCAAAACTTAGCAGAAACAAAAGCCAACTCTACTTGATAGATGAGTGGCCTGGAACTCTGTGAAGGGTTTTATGTTCATTGTCAGAGAAAATTCTCGAAGGAAGTTTTTGTTTTGTTTTTCTTTAGGGAAAATGAGGCATAGAGAGCCTAAATAGCTCAAGGCTAATAAATGATACTCTTAATAACTGAACCCACATCTGTCTGGTTCTATAACCTTAACTCATGACTTCTTTACCCCTAGTTACTGAGGATTATCAATCTTCAGGAGATGGGAAAAATTTTGTGGCTGTCTGTGTTTCTGAACACTTCTAGACTCAGGAGCCATGGTCTTAAATGTTTGCTTTCATAATAATGACCTGCTTTGGGAGAATTTTCTTCGTTGCTTCCTTCTTTTCATCCCTCATTCCTTTTCTATGGTTTTTAGTTTTTTTTTTTATTTCCTTTAAATTGGTAATAAATGAAATTCAACCTATGACTACTGTTGGAGTAGAAATTAAATAATAAAGATGGTTATTGTAGAGGAGACACACACACACACACACAGAGAGAGAGAGAGAGACATAGAGACAGAGACACATAAAGAGAAACAGACAGACAGACAGAGAAGGAAAGTCATATATTTCCTGCTTGGGTAAAAGCAAGTAGTTACATCATCACTACATCACAGTAGGGAAACCTGTCTCCTTTAAGAGAAAAGTTTGTTTTCAGTAGCTGTGTTGATAGAAAGATGGTCCAGTGATTTTTCAGATGACCCAGAGACGCTGAAATAAGATCTTACATATAAAAAGGTCACAGTGGCTGAAATTTCTAGGGAAACAAAAGGCCCAGAAAAGGTAAATGACTTACTATATATAGTTTGTAATTCATTAGCAACAGACATGGAACTAGAACTCATTTTGATTTCTACCTAGTGCTTTTCACATTGTAGTCATAGCAAGAGGTTTATGCTGCTGATATAGACTGAATACTTAAGGCACTATGCTATGGACTACTGTGCACAGTGGCAACACTGTAAATCCACACTTAAATTTATATCACTTCCTAGTCATGTAGCCTTAGACAATGGTATAATCTCTAGAATTCTGATTCTTCTCATTTAACTTAAGCACTGTAAGTAAGCATGAACATCCTTCTATTATTGAAGGGATTAAATAAGATAATGCATCTCACATGGTACTGGTCCAAGTGCTGGGCACAAAGTAGTCATTATTGCAGACACTGCCTACATTTTTTGGGCAATGCAGCATGGGAAAGATAACATATCTAGCAGTATGCATGTTAGTATCCTTAAGTACCCTATAGACTAAAGACTCTTTGCCTGCATGCCACTTACCTACTAGGCACTGGCCCATGGCTCTAAAGGAAGTAACTATATGTTCTAGCCAAAGGAAGTCAGCTGCCAGCTTATTTGACCTTGTGTAATACAGCCTGATGCATGCCAACCGTAACTCCCTGGGGTCATATGCACCAGGTCAGGGGCTTGAAAAGTCTTTTTTAAGGACTTGAGTTTCAGCAGCACACAAGAATTGACAAGGGAATTGTACATGTTTGTATGTTGGGCAAAATCCTGGAATCGCAAATAGTCAAGGGAGATTTGGGACAAGGAAAAAGTGTAAGTTGAGATCACATTGAGTACTGAGTCTTGTTTTGCACATCAGTGAAGTAGACTGTTCTTTGGGAAACTGGCTTTAGAAGGATTTTGATATAATGGTGTGATGGACCAAGGCTCTGCTATCAGATAGACTGAGACATATCTATCAACAGAGGTTAATGTGTGAATCTTACACTGATGGTATCTGTGTTTTCTGCTCTATAAATGAGGAGATATTCTTATACTTTTGGTTGTGAGCCTAGCCTTTAATGACTGAGCCATCTCTCCAGCCCAAGAAGACATTCTTAGTGTCCACTCAGACCCAGTTCACCCCTTTGTGCTTCCCCCAAATGAATGTATCTTATCTAAATATGTGTGACTGACTTGCCAGCTACATGGCAAAAAAGCAGAATTTTAGCTCTCCACTCAGCCCTGCCGTTTGAACTCTGTACTGTAGTTTTAAATACCTACATGAAATTTTTAGGTGCGAGGCAAATGATCATTTCCTATATATGCCTAAATATAACTCTTGAATTCTTTTGTCAACATCTCAGCACCTTGTCTTGGTCACCACAAGACTCCATATTTCATTGGTTGTCACTACCAATATCAAATTCCTTTAGCTAAGTCCCCACTATCTCTCTAGATTTCTCCTGTTCTTTCACATACTGAACCCACTTTGGCACAGAGACCTCTTCATTTCAGCTCGAAGACAATTTGAAGATTCTTCAGATTTGTTTCAAATGCACCCACACCGTCTGTTTTGTTTGTTTGTTTGTTTGTTGTTTTGTCTTGTTTTTTTCACTCCCCATTCTGGTCCATTTGAGCTACAAGAATACCTTCTTGATTGTTTTTAACCTTCCTTTGTTCAATACATATAAGCAAGTCTCTGCCAAATAGAAACATTCCCACTGAGAAGAAACACTTTGTCTGATCTCTACACCATCCTCACACAGCTTACAAATAAAATAAGAACTTTCCCATACTGTGGGCACTGGATCCTTTCTGATCCAGTCTCTATGTCCTAGAGCTCATCTCTCACCCATCTCCCTCTGATGTACTGTGATCCAGACAAACTGGTTTTCTTTATGTTGCTCAAACCCCCAAGTGCTCCTCTATGGTGAGGCCTTTATACTACCTGTTCCTTCCAGCTGGCTCCCTTTGTCTTGAACCTTCACACTGTCAGCTCCTCTTTCTGAGTCAATCTCAGTTCAAACATCTGAAGACATCTCCCAGAGTCAGTGAGAACCATCCTGCCTAATTCAAGCCTTCAATCTGATACATCTCATTTATATCACTGTGTTTTGTATTTCAACAGCAAATGTCTCTATCTCACAATATTGTATTTATTTATATTTCATTTATTGTCTTTCTCAATTATTGCTCAATTACAACATGAATTCAAGAGGATCAAAACCTCTCTTCATGGAGCTGAAGAGATAGCTCAGTGGATAACAGAACTTGTTTTGCTAATATGAGGCTCTGACTTTGAACTCCTAGCCCCTTACATAGACAGGTGGGCAAGACTGTTTATGCTGACAACTCTAGAATTGGGGTTAGAGACAGGCAGATCATGAACTCTTCCTTGCCATGAAGCAGAGCTGAAATGCAGTGAGCTACCCATTCAGGGAGAGACCCTGTTTCAAAGCAAATACCTGAAATGACAGAGAAATACACCTAGTGTTCTGTTCTAGCCTCTACATGTGTTCATACAGGCAAAGGCATCCATAGACTCACCTGCAAGAAGTGTACACACACACAGACACACACACACACAATCATGCACATGCACAGACACATACCACACACAAAGCCTACACAACGTTTTTTAAAAAAATTCTTTACATGTCCATTGTCCTGCCTTTGGTGTTTAGCACTTGGTCTGTTATAGAGTAGGTAGGAACCTAATTTCAGTTTGTCCATAGACCAGATGACTTTGATTCTGAAGCTTTAGAATTGATTCAGCTGAACATTTATTCAAGAGAGTTTTAAGTAGGGTAGGAATCAAATGAGTTAATAAACATGGCTTCAAATATTCTCCTGTTCCTTTGAATACAGTTTGGAATAAAACAAAAATAAATAATTGTGTGACCTTGGACTTACACACCTAGAAACACACCATAAAAACAAAATGAGACTTAAAAAAACAAACTATTTTAATCAAGTGTGGGTCTCTGTATATGGTTTTTCTAATGTGGGGAGCTCTGTGGAAGCAGCCTCACATTAGTGTTTGACACTTGGCCTGTTTGTTCCTACCTGACTGCACAGAGATTTCTTATGCTTTATTTCTAGATGCTTCTTTCTCAGCCTCTACTTCTCCTTCTCTTGTCCCAATCTCTGTCACCTTTAGCTCATGTTGCATGGTACTGTTACATTGTTCAGCCTAATTAGCAGAGCACACAGTGTTTTATAAAAGTCTGGTTTTGTGGCTTACTAGATGGAGGGCCTGCAGCAGAGGCTTCGCCTCCTCCTACGCTCAGTGTTCTCCCATGTCAGAGGGAGATGATATAGCCCGTTTAGCAGAGCGGTTGTGATCCGTGGCTGATCTAGTCTTAGTACTTATATTCAAAGGTGTTATGTATTTGAGAAGATCAGGACAGAATGAGCAAGCACATCCTTCAGCACTACACCTATGATATGACCTTTTTCTAAACCTACTCATTGTTCTTAGAAATTTAACAATTCAATTTAAGCATAGTGATATTCATTGTAAATAACCAGATAGTTCGTGGTTAGGTATGATTCTTTTCTTGTGCAAGAAAAGATAGATACCCAGAGAACATACCCCAAAGCCAGGACCCACCATGTTATCTTTGTTAGATTGTTTTTAAGCCCTGACTAATAATAGTTGCTACCTTTTGTGAACTTCTTTACATTCTGCTGTTACTACTGCTATTACTGCTATGTTTCTACTTTGGCTATTACTTTTGTTGCAGTTGCTACTCCTGCTATTACTAATAGTAGTTAACATTGACTAAGTATTTATTATATGAAAGGCAATAAGCTATACCCTTTATATATGCTACCTTGAGTCATATGCACAGTTGGCTGAGAAAGAGGGATTCAAGGCTCTCCTTTCGTTGTGATTTTAGACCAACAGCCTGCTGCCTTGTAGGGTTACTGACATGCCTTTCCCATGAGAATGGATTATATCCACTTAGACCAAATAAACCTTTCTAACTTGCTTTAGTCACGTGTGTTGTCACAGTGCCCATTCATGTGTGCACTCTCAATCACACATACCGCTTCTCACATACTGTGCACTCTCAGTACTGTTGTCACAGTGCCCATTCATGTGTGCACTCTCAATCACACATACTGCTTCTCAAGCTTCTTATTGTTGGAATTTTCCCTCTCCACATCCTTCTGTATCCTTCTGTGTTTCTACAATATGGTCCTTTTTGCTCACCCAACACAAGTTTCCTGTATGATAATAGTCATTAGCCTCCCAGAATTCTCTACTAGCTTAGGCATTTCTGTAGCACAGGGAGCAAGCCTTGCTCTCCTTTACCCTGTATCACCTAGTGCAGCTTTGACACATGATTAATGTGTTTGGTTGGAAGTTGCTAAATGGATAAAGGGATGGACATTTTTGGTTTGTGTTTGAAACAGAACTTCTCACTAATGTGCTGTAATAATATCTAGTGCTTGTAAAAAATCTCAAAAAGTAAAAGGCATGCTTTTTTTTTCTTTTGTCCTTCCCTCTTTTCTCCATGAATAGAAGATTGAGATATGATTGTAAGCCAGCTCCCTGAAGTCAGACACCTTTTTTAATGGAGTTTAAATCAAGAACTTTAGACTTTTCATTCCTAGCCCTGTAGTGCTGATTTGGTAACTACTGCATGTACCTGACTACAATCCGAGAAATTCATTGAATACTCTTGAATGCCAAGGCTAGTGTTATATCTTTACTTTAGAATGGCATCTTAGCATCATTGACTACGGGCAGAATTTAAAGCTTCTCCAAGGGACTTCTAGTGGGCCCAGAAAAATAGTCCAGGGACCATGTCCCTAAGCATGCCCGTGAGAGCAGAAATTATACAAACCAATCTATTTAGGCTCCTGCTGCCAGCTTTACTAACTATATGATTGACTCATACCAATGTGGAGACATTTTGAGTTAATCTTTTATTAGCATGTTCTTGTTTAGAGTACAATGTTCAAAAATTGCCAGCAGTATATGAACCCAGTAACTGAGGGAACACTAAGGGTTTTTTGTTTGTTTGTTTGTTTTTTGGAGTTGAAGGTCAGTTTCATCATTATGAAGATTAAGAACATAGATACATTTTAAATTTCATTATGAGAGTGTACTAGTTACTTTAATGTTGCTCTAATAAAACACAAAGACCTACATTTTCATGGCTTATAGTTCTCGAAGGAAAAAAGTCTATCGTAGCGGGGAGGCATGGCACCAACCAGCAGTAACAGGAACTTGGGAGGTCTTGTTTTCAACCCTAGCAGGAAGCAGAAAGAGTAAACTGGAAGTAGGGTCAAGCCATTGCAACCTGTTCCCTGTGATGTGCTTCTTCTATCCAGACTGCATTTCCTCACAAAGAGAGCCACCAACTGGGGACCAATTGTTCAAATAGTTGAGTTTTGGGGGGATGTATTCATTCGAACCAGCGCAAAAGGTACAAGCTATGGCAGGAAATTTAGAATTCCTATTTCACCATGTTGATTACTTTCCATCTCTTTCCTCCTGCTAATTTTTAAAATTATATTCATGATAACAGCACAGTTGTAAAGCTATTTCTGTGTATTAACATTTCAATGAATATTTTCCCTTCCCTTTCAAGTACAGTATTTATGGCCACAATGTTTATTTCCTATTGGTGTGTCTTCATTGTAGATAGTGTTAAGTTTATAAAGACCTTTCTTTCAAGTAGGTCATATATCCTTTGACCATTCACATTCTTCCATTTCCTCTCCTTAGGCCTCCTGTTAAACCTCTCCCAGTCTTTTCTTCTTTATGCTCACATCTATACCATCTGTATCTTCAGATGCTTTTACTTATCTATAGAGGATTCCATGACCCACAGATAAAGGAACCATGAATTATTTATCTTCCTTTGTCTGGCTTATATCACTTAATGAGATATCTTCAGTTGAAGGAAATTTCCAGCAGAAGACATAATTTTATTCTTCATTGTAGATGAATGATACTTCATTGTGCATAGAGAGCACATTTTCTGTATATATTCATCTGTTGACAGACATGCAGGATGGCTGTATAACTTGATTACTGTGAACAGTGCAGCAGAAAATATAGATATTCACATAAGTCTGTGATGTGCTGACTTATCGTCTTTTAGTTATATACTAAGAAGTTGTTAGGGCTGGCTATATGGTAGTTCCTCTTTGAGTTTTATGAACAATCTCCACACTGATTTGTATGGTGGCTGCACCAGTCTGTATTTCTATCAGCAGTATAAGCTTTTCCTTTTCTCTGTATCCTTGGTAGCATATTTTTGTTTTGCTTTAGACAGTTTTTAAACAAGATTTATTTATTTTATGTTAGGTGTATGTTTGTTTTGCCTACATGTATGTATAATACCACATGTATGCAGTAGCCATGGAGGAGGTCATGAGAGGGCATCAGATTCCCTAGACTTGGAGTTATGATCGTTGTGAGCTACCATGTGTGTGCTGAGAACTGAACCCAAGTCCTGTACAAAAGCAGCCAATGTTCTTTTTCTTTTTCTTTTTTCTTTTGTTTTTTAATTTTTTTTCTACTTTATTTACATTTCAAATGTTTTCCCCTTTCCAGATCTCCCCTTTGGAACCTCCCTTGAGCAATCTCTCCAGGCCCCATATTTGTTTTCTTGATGATGGCTGTTTTAAAGATGGACTGAGATGAAGTCTTAGTATAGTTTAATTTGGATTTCCCTGATGCCTATGGATGTTGAATACTTTTTAGAATGCTTATTCTCCATTCTGAAGTCATCTTTTCAGAGCTGTTTATTCATTACATTTAGTCCATTAAATGTTCAGGTTTTTGAGGTCTTTATATATTTGAAACATTACCTATGTCAGGTATATAGCAGGCAGAGATTGTCTCCTACTGTATGGAATCTCTCTTTACTCAATTGTTTTTGTTTCTTTGTTTTTGTTGTTTTTAAATTCCATTAAATTAAATTTGTCGATGTGGTGTTATTTGATAAGCTTTTAGCATCCTTTCCAGAAAGCCCTCAGTCATTCCTGAATCTTAGACTAGTCTCCTACCCCTTTCCTCTAAAAGTTTTTGATTAAAGTGTTCAATCCAGTTTGCTTTTGGACACAGTGAATTCTAAAGATCTAAATCTGTCCTCCTACATGTGATGAACCTATTTTATCAACATCATTTGTTGACAAGACTATTTTTTCTCCAATGTATATTTTTGAAATCTTTGTCAAAAAGAAGGTGTCCATAGCTGTTGGGTTTACTTTTGTATCTCTCTCTCTCTTTTTGATACTTTCTTTACATTTCAAATGTTTCCCCCTTTCCCAGTCTCCCCTATGGAAAACCACTATCCCATATCCCCTCCCCCTGCACCTATGAGGGTATTCCCCCACCCACCTACCTACTCCCAACTTCCCTCCCTGGCATTCCCCTATACTGGGGCATCTAACACCCTCAGGCCCAAGGGCCTCTCCTGCCACTGATGGCCAACAAGGCCCTCCTCTGCCACATATGTGGCCAGCACCATGGTTCTATCCATGTGTATTCTTTTGTTGGTGGTCCAGTCTCCGGAAGCACCAGGAGTCAGGTCAGTTGATACTGTTGCTCCCTCAATGGGGATGCATACTCCTTCAGCTCCTTAAGTCCCTTCTCTGACTGAGCCCTCACGCTCAGTACAATGGTTGCTGTGAAGTGAATAGTGGGTACTCTGAAATTTTGGGCTAATATCCACTTATCAGTGAGTTCATACCTTGTTCGTTCTTTTGTGACTGAGTTACCTCACTCAGGATGATATTTTCACGTTCCATCCATTTGCCTACGAATTTCATGAAGTCATTGTTTTTAATGGCTGAGTAGTATTCCATTGTGTAAATGTACCACATTTTCTGTATCCATTCCTCTGTTGAGGGACATCTGGGTAGTTTCCAATTTCTGGCTATTATAAATATGGCTGTTATGAACATACTGGAGTGTGTGTCTTTATTACATGTTGAAACATCTTCTGGGTATATGCCCAGGAGTGGTATAGCTGGGTCCTTAGATAGTATTATGTCCATTTTTCTGAGGGTTCGACAAACTGATTTCCAGAGTGGTTGTACCAACTTGAAATCCCACCAGCAATGGAGGAGTGTTCCTCTTTCTCCACATCCTCACCAGCATCTGCTTTAACCTGAGTTTCAGATCTTAGCCATTCTGACTGATGTGAGGTGAAATCTCAGGGTTGTTTTGATATGCATTTCCCTGATGACTAAGGATGTTGAACATTTCTTTAGATGCTTCTCAGCTCTATGACTTGCCACATTTAGGAATTCTCGGTTTAGCTCTGTTCTCCATTTTTTGATAGGGTTATTTGGTTCTCTGGAGTCTAACTTCTTGAGATCATTGTATATATCGGATATTAGCCCTCTATCGGATGTAGGATTGGTAAAGATCTTTTCCCAATCTGTTGGTTGCCGTTTTGTCCTATTGACAGTGTCCTTTGCCTTACAGAAGCTTTGCAATTTCATCAGGTCCCGTTTGTTGATTCTTGATCTTAGAGCATAAGCCATTGGTGTTCTGTTCAGAACACCATGTGTTCCCCTGTGCCCATGTGTTCAAGACTTTTCCCTACTTTCTCTTCTATTAGATTCAGTGTATCTGGTTTTATGTGGAGGTCCTTGATCCACTTGGATTTGAACTTAGTACAGGGAGATAGGAATGGATCAATTTGCATTTTTCTACAAGTAGACTGCCAGTTGAACCAGTACCATTTGTTGAAAATGCTGTCTTTTTGTCACTAGATGGTTTTAGCTCCTTTGTCAAAGATCAAGTGACTATGGGTTCATTTGTGGGTCTTCCATTCTATTCCACTGATCGACCTGCCTGTCATTGTACCAATACAATGCAGTTTTTATCACCACTGCTCTGTAGAACAGCTTGAGGTCAGGAAGGCTGATTAACCCACAAATTCTGTTGTTGTTGAAAATAGTTTTTGCTATCTTGGTTTTTATGTTATTCCAAATGAATTTGAGAATTGCTCTAAGTCTATGAAGAATTGAGGTGGAATTTTGATGGGGATTGCTTTGAATCTCTAGATCACTTTCAGCAGAATGGCTATTTTTACTATATTAATCCTGCCAATCCATGAGCATGGAAGATCTTTCCATCTTCTGAGGTCTTCGATTTCTTTCTTCAGAGACTTGAAGTTCTTGTCATACCGATATTTCACTTGTTTGGCTAGAGTCACACCAAGATATTTTATATTGTTTGTGACAATTGTGAAGGGTGTTAATTCCCTAATTTCTTTCTCAGCCTGTTTATCCTTCAAGTATAGGAAGGCTACTGATTTGCTTGAGTTAATTTTGTATCCAGCCACTTTGCTGAAGTTGTTTATCAGCTGTAGCAGATCTCTGGTGGAGTTTTTCAGGTCACTTAAGTATATGATCATATCATCTGCAAATAGTGATATTTTGATTTCTTCCTTTCCAATATGTATCACTTTGATCTCCTTTTGTGGTCTAATTGCTCTTGCTAGAACTTCAAGTACTATATTGAATAGATAGGGAGAGAGAGGGCAGCCTTGCCTAGTCCCTGATTTTAGTGAGAATGCTTGAAGTTTCTTTCCATTTAGTTTGATGTTGGCTATGATTTGCTGTATATTGCTTTTACTATGTTTAGGTATGGGCCTTGAATTCCTGATCTTTCCAAGACTTTTATCATAGAGGGATGTTGAATTTTTTCAAATGCTTTTTCAGCATCTAATGAAATGACCATTTGTTTTTTTTCCTTTGTGTTTGTTTATGTAGTGGATTACATCGATGGATTTGTGGATATTAAACCATCCCTGCATCCCTGAGATGTAGCCCACTTGATCACGGTGAATGATTGTTTTGATGCGATCTTGGATTTGGTTTGTAAGAATTTTATTGAGTATTTTTGCATCGATATTCATAAGGGAAATTGCTCTGAAGTTTTCTTTTCTCTGTTGGGTCTTTGTGAGGTTTTGGTATCAGTGTAACTGTAGCCTCATAGAATGAATTGAATAGTGGTCCTTCTGTTTCTATTTTATGGAACAGTTTGAAGAGGATTAGTAGTAGGTCTTCTTTGAAGGTCTGATAGAATTCTGCACTGAACCCATCTGGTCCTGGGCTTTTTTTGGTTGGGAGACTGTTAATGACTGCTTCTCTTTCTTTGGGGTTATGGGACTGTTCAGATGGTTTATCTGATCCTTTGGTATTTGTTATATGTCTAGAAAATTATCCATTTCATAAGATTTTCCAGATTTGTTGAGTATAGGCTTTTGTAGTAGGATCTGATGACATTTTGAATTTCCTCAGAATCTGTTGTTATATCTCCCTTTTAATTTCTAATTTTGTTAATTTGGATACTGTCGCTGTGACCTCCGGTTAGTCTGGCTAAGGGTTTATCTATCTTGTTGATTTTCTCAAAGTACCAGCTCCTGGTTTTGGTGATTTTTTTGTATAGTTCTTTTTGTTTCTACTTGGTTGATTTCACCCCTTAATTTGATTATTTCCTTCTATTCCTCTTCGGTGTATTAGCTTCTTTATATTCTAGAGCTTTCAGGTGTGCTGTTAAGCTGCTAGTAGATGCTCTCTCCAGTTTCTTTTTGGAGGCACTCAGAGCTATGAGTTTTCCTTTTAACACTGCTTTTATTGTGTCCCATAAGTTTGGGTATTTTGTACTTTAATTTTTATTAAATTCTAGGAAGTCTTTAATTTCTTTCTTTCTTTCTTTCTTTCTTAAACAAGTTATCATTGGGTAGAGTGTTGTTCAGCTTCCATGTGTATGTGGACTTTCTGTTGTTGTTGCCATTGAAGACCAGCCTTAATCCATAGTGATCTGATAGGAGGCATGGGATTATTTCAGTCTTCTTAAATCTTTTGAGGTTTGTTTTGTGACCAATTATATGATCAATTTTAGAGAAGTTTACATGAGGTGCTGAGAGGAAGTTATGTTCTTTTGATTTAGGATGAAATGTTCTATAGATATCTGCTAAATCCATTTGGTCCATAACATCTGTTAGTTTCACTGTGTCTCTGTTTAGTTTGTGTTTCTAAGATCAGTCCATTGATGACAGTGGGGTGTTAAATTCTCCCACTATTATTGTGTGAGGTGCAATGTGTGCCACGTTTCTTTTATGAATGTGTGTGCCCTTGCATTTGGAGCATAGATGTTCAGAATTGAGAGTTCTTCTTGGTAGATTTTTCCTTTGATGAGTATGATGTGTCCTTCCTTATCTTTTTTGATGATTTTTGGTTAAAAGTTGATTTTATCTGATATTAGAATGGCTACTCCAGCCTGTTTCTTGTGACCATTTGCCTGGAAAATTGTTGTCCAGCCTTTTACTCTGAAGCAGTGTTTGTCTTTAACCCTGAGGTGCGTTTCCTGGATGCAAGAAATTGCTGGGTCCTGTTTATCGATCCAGTCTGTCAGTCTATGTCTTTTTATTGGGGGAAATGAGTCCACTGATGTTAAGAGATATTAAGGAATAGCGATTGTTGCTTCCTGTTATTTTCGATGTTATTTTTATATCTGTGTGGCTATCTTCTTTTGAATTTGTTGAAAGATTACTTTCTTGCTTTTTCTAGGGTGGAGTTTCCCCCCTTGAGTTGGCATTTTCCATCTATTATCCTTTATAGGGCTGGGTTTGTGGAAACATAATGTGTAAATTTGGTTTTGTCATAGAATATTTTGGTTTCACTATCTATGGTAATTGAGAGTTTTGCTGGGTATAGCTGCCTGGCCTGGCATTTGTGTTCCCTTAGGGTCTGTATGAGATCTTCCTAGGATCTTCTAGTTTTCATAGTCTCTTGGTGAGAAGTCTGGCGTAATTCTGATAGGTCTGCCTTTATATGTTACTTGACCTTTTTTCCTTACTGCTTTTAATACTCTTTCCTTGTTTTGTGTATTTGGTGTTTTGATTATAATGTAATGGGAGGAATTTGTTTTCTGGTCAAATCTATTTGGAGTTCTGTAGGCTTCTTTAATGTTTATGTTCATCTCTTTCTTTAGGTTAGGGAAGTTTTCTTCTATAATTTTTTTGAATATATTTACTGGTCCTTTAAGTTGTGAATCTTCACTGTCTTCTATACCTATTATCCTCAGGTTCTGTCTTCTCATTGTGTCCTGGATTTTCTGGATGTTTTGGATTAGGAGCTTTTTGCATTTTGCATTTTCTTTGACTGTTATGTCAATGTTTTCTGTGTTTTCTTCCACACTTGAGATTCTCTCTTCTATCTCTGGTATTCTGTTGGTGATAGTTGCATTTATAATTCCTGATCTCTTTCCTAGGTTTTTTAACTCAAGGTTGTCTCCCTTTGTGATTTCTTTATTGTTTCTATTTCTATTTTTAGTTCCTGGATAGTTTTGTACATTTCCTTTGTCTGTATGATTGTATTTTCATGTAATTCTGCCTGTTTGATTGTGTTTTCCTACAATTTTTAAGGGGATTTTTGTGTTTCCTCTTTAAGGGCTTCTAGTTGTTTACCTGTGTTCTCTTGTATTTATTTAAGGGAGTTATTTATTTCCTTCCTAAATTCTTCTATCATCATCATGAAATGTGATTTTAAATATGAGTCTTGCTTTTCTGGTGTGCTGGAGTATCCAGTACTTGCTGAGGTGAGAGAGCTGGGTTCTGATGATGCCAAGTAGCCTTGGTTTCTTTTACTTATGTTCTTGCCCTTGCCTTTGCCATCTGGTTATCTCTGGTGTTAGCTGGTCTTACTCTCTCTGACTGTGGCTTGTCCCTCCTGCAAGCCTCTGTGTCAGTACTTTTTGAAGATCAGCTCTCTCTAAGAGGAATGTGGGTTTGGAGAGCTATGGTTCAGTGTCATTTCTGGGGTGCAGACAGAAACCAGAAGAATCTTGTCCCCAGATGTCCCTTGGTTCCTGTGTCCTGATGGCTCTGCAAGAGTCCCTCTTGATCCAGTGAATTTAAACAGAAATGGTGGTCTTGTCTGTGCTTGAAGGTGTGTCGGCACTCCTGGGATAACAGCTCTCTCCAGGCACTGTTTGAGTATGGACCCCTGTGTCATAGGATTAGCTCCCCCGTGACTGAAAGACACTAGAAGACCACTCCTCAGTCACTGTGTCCTGAGGATTCCAGGTGGGTCCCTCTGAGCAGACAGGCTTGTACACATTCCTGAGAGTCTAGCTTTCTCCTGGTGCTATTTGGCTATGGAGCCCTGGTGGCCCAGGCAGTGGTCCCCAGCCAGAGATGGAAATCGGAAGGCTCCTGTCCCTGGCTGTTCCAAGGTCCCTAAGTCCCAAGGATTCCGGGCAGGTCCCACTGAGCAGTGGTGCTTGCCTTACCTCCACTCACTGGCTTGTCCATATTCCTGGGAGGCTAGCTTTCTCCCAGTTCTATTTGGCTATGGAGCCCTGGTTGCCCAGGCAGAGGTTCCCAGCCACAGATGGAAACGGGAAAGCTCCTCTACTTTTGTATCTCTTATTCTATCCCATTTGGCTTGCATGTCTGTTTTTGTGCTATTGCTATGTTGGGTTTGTTACTATTGCTCTATGGCATGACCTTATGTCAAGGATGATGACACTTGGACACTTCCAGCAGTGTTATTTATTTATTTATTTATTTATTTATATAATTTCTATAGGGAGTGATATTAGAGTTTTGATAGAGATTGAGTTGAATCTGTAGATCAACTCTGGTAATATGATTTTCTCTATTAGTACTATTTTGCCAATTCATAAATCTTGGAATTTTTTTTTATCATCTTCTAGTTCTTTATTTGATATTTTAAAATTTTATAGTAGGTGTCTTTCACTCTCTTGATAAAGGTTTGTTCCTGGCATTTTATTTTAATTTTCAAAGCTATTATACATGGAGTTGTTTTCCTGCTTTTCTTTTAAGCATGTCCATTAACAGTATATGGAAAAACTCCTGATGGTTAAATGTGGGTTATCACTTTCTTGAATATGTTTATTGGTTCTAAGAGCATCTAAGACAATCTCTTATTTATAAGATTTATTTTTTTATAAATAGGGATAATTTGACTTCTTCCTTTCCTATTACATTTTTCTCTTGTCTTATTGTTTTAACCAGGACTACAAGGATTATATTTGATAAGTATAGAGTGGGATAAAGTTAAATTCATATGCTAGTAAGCTTAGGGAATAGAGGGGCTGGAGAAATGGAAATGTTTATGTTTCTCTTCTATAATTGTATTCCTTCTCAGTGGGAGGAGAGGGTCTGCTAGTTGGTACTAGTCTGTACATAAAAGACTTTGGACTCTGTATCCTGTTCTGTTCTTCTTTGATGCTTTTCAATTTACTTTGTTACTGATGCTAGTGTTTTTCTATCTTTACCCACTTATTAGGATTGCTGTACTACAACTATGTCTGTTTTATTCTTTGACATTCGAAAAGACCAGGCAGTGAAGTCAGATACTATCTTCTGGAGTGATGGCCATATTATTTAAATGGTACAATGGTATTTTTATAGACCATTGCTAACTTTACAGTTCTTCTTATGACTATGAGTTCTTATATCTAATTTTTATTTGCAGTGTCAATGGTCAAGTATTCTGACTCTTCTTTGTCATTGGCTAGAGCTTTGAATATTGTCATACTGTTAGCTTTGAGGTTCCTCAGCTTTCATTATTTGTATATTAAAGTAACTTAGAAGTTTGGTGAGGAAAGCATTTGATATCATTTTCTCTTGTTGTTAGATGTAGACAGAGACTGAGGCCCACAGAAAGTACTATGGACATAAGTGGGAAAGCCAGATGTTATTTTTAGTAAAAGTAAGGATGTCAGTATACCATGACTGTAGCTAGAAAGGGACAGACAGAAGGTTGTAAGGACAGACAGATGTGTGTGTGTACACATGCAGTGCATTATGGTCTCCCATCATAATGTGGGATTTGATCTGATGAGATAAAAGGCAGCACCTGTCTGCTGTTGACAGAATGTAGGTAGTCAGGTCAGAATGCAGGACATCCTCTACAGGCAATTTCAGAAAAATATATAGATAGGAGGTAACTGTTCGGGTTAAATGATAGCATGAAAATAGTTCAGGGATTGAGGGTGGGGAGTCAGTGTCTACTCACATTATCAGGGCTGAGAGATAGTATTTCCTGATGGATTCCACATAGAATACAAGAAGAGAGAGAAAACAAGAAAATGCATGGGAGAGGCTAGAAGGAGGAGGAGAGGAGAAAGGAGTGGTACAATTATATTATTTCAAAGGATATTATGAAATAAAATGAGATAACTCCATGTACATTTGAACTAAATGACTGAAGACCTGGCTGACAGACATGGACAGCTGAAGAAGAAATTGATTGGGGTATAGAAGGGAGGTAAGTTGAGGCTAAAACCAACAACTCAAAAAGGAGACCATTATGTAGTGTTTCTCAGATTTTGAGTGAAAATGTCAATCAAGACGATTGTTGAATATGCAAGTGTAGAATGAAAGGGAAGACCAGAGAGGCATTGGAAGGTGCTGAGTGTTAGCGGGTACTAAAAGCTGTAAATCTAGATGGGATCTCTTTGGGGAGACTAGAAAGTTGGAGTAGACTAGAAAGAAGACCTAAGTCTCCTCTTTGTAAAGAGATATAAAAGCTAGGCTAGGAGGCAAAAATTGCAGATCTCAGAGCCAGTGAGAAAGTACAATAATTAACACACTTGTTCCCAAATATGATGGCATAAATTCAATCATAAGAACCCATATGGTGGAAGAAGAGAAACAGAAAGTTGTCTTCTTATTTCCACACATATGGATCTACACACAAGCACACACACATACACACACACACACAGAGAGAGAGAGAGAGAGAGAGAGAGAGAGAGAGAAAGAGACAGAGACAGAGATAGCCAGAACAGAGAGACAGAGACAGAGAGATATGTTTAATAATCTTTTGAGATTTTCTTTATCTTTGAAGTTTATGGGTATGAGTGTTTTACTTGTATGTATGTCTGTACACCATGCAAACACTGCCTGCAGAGGCCAGAAGTGGGTATCAATCCTCTGAGAGGTTAGGTGCTATGTGGGTGCTGTAGTTGAACCCATGCCCTATAGTAGAAGAGAACCTGCTCATAACTGCTAAGGTATCTCTCCAGCATAGGAAACAGTTTCAAAAAGATGCAGATCTGGTAGGGTATAATGGCTGTATAATATCCCACTGTACAGAAGAAGTATATTGATGGAGTCACACTGTTGAGAAAGAACATTAGTCCCTTTTTGTAACTACTGACAACTCTTGAGTTTCAACAATGCTCCTTTGTATTTCCCTGCCTTGTGCATAGACAGCAGCTATATGTTAGTATATGGTACACTGATGCTGTAATCAAAGCCTTGGGAACACCTCATTGGGTATCTGACTAACCTAGCATTTCTTATAATTTATTATAGTTAAACTTGAATCAGCCTAAAGTTAACCTTTACATTGTCTCCTACAACAGGGAAACCTACTCAATACAATCCAATAAAGTGTATTAATTGCTTAAATTAGTTATAAGTTAGCTGTAATTGGTTAATCTATTCTGTGTAATGAATAGTGTAAGTAGTATTGGCAGTGAACATAGTTAATCTGCTTAAAGAAACAAACTGGTCACAAAAGCTTGTAAGCATTCATTGGTCTAACAATGGTAATAGAAATCCTGGAAATAGATGTTTTTAACTTTGTCATCCATATACTCAACTTAGAACTATGACTGAGTCTGTAGGCTTTAGTATTATCCAGGGAGAAGTTTAATCTCAGTGGTGGTGTTCTGCTCATCTTTGGTGTTGCCTTGGGGAAAATGTCTTCCCATCTTTCTAATAAGAAGAGAACACTGCTGCTTTCTTGAAAGTGCTGGGAAATTTATAGAACACATGGCATGGAGTAGGTGCTCAGTCAAGATATGTTTCTTTGCATCCCTGTGTTTAGTTTTCAAAGCCCAACTTTGAAGATGATAGCATTTTAAAAAACATGGTTTCTTTTTCTCTCTCTATAAGCCTGAATTAAAGACAGATCACTTGAAAATATATATATATAAAATCATGTTTTCTTTCCCAGTTTAGTGTCCTTGCATTGTAGGAAATTAAAAGTCATAGTCATATGAATTTTTCTTACTAAAAAAATAGCTCTGCTTAGGGAAAGTGACAGAGTTTTAATTTCTCACTATGCCTGGTTTTAACTGCTTTCCTTTATTTGCTTAAGTGATACTCCCTCATCCTACATCCATGTACACATGAGTTTGACAATAGTGAATTATTTGATACAGTCTGGTCAAGGTAGTATGTAATCAAATCTGGCCTTCTGAACTTAAAGTGTATTCTTTTCGGCATTTTTGGTGCAAGGACATTTTGCCTTACAGAAAACAATCCATGATATACTCTCAATAAACACGATCACACACAAATTCACATGACAATGAGGTAATTGAAAGGAGTCTGATAGCACCACTCTACTTTTTGATAATGGTTAGCATGCATTGCCAGCATGACTGGATTTACATATTCCACACCAGGGTGTTCACAGTTTTCCCTTTAAAATTAAACCCCTCCGTTTGCAAGGTTTGTGCATATCTGTGACCTAGCAAGATTAACTGGGCAGTGTATTATAAAATAAAATTAAGATACGTTAGAATGTACTAGAAAGAGCCCAGTGCTGATGCAGACCCGAGTTTGAACTGTAACCCAGTGACATATAGAATGGCTTTGTACATGACTAGTTTTTCTCAGCCCCACTCTACTTCCTCATCTACAAATCAGAATTATGGAAAATACTTGGAAGATTGTCATGGAGATTAGAGAAAACTATGCTATGTGTTTATCTTTGCCCCTGCACAGAATGAACTTTCAAAAAATAGTTGGTAGTGTTATCAGAGGTCAGAAAAGGAAGAGTTCTCAAAGGGGTATTCTCGCTGGTTGGGACATAAAGCACTTGGGAGGCAGAGGCAGGCGGATTTCTGAGTTCGAGGCCAGCCTGGTCTACAGAGTGAGTTCCAGGACAGCCAGGGCTATACAGAGAAACCCTATCTCGAAAAACAAAAAACAAAACAAAACAAAACAAGTCTAGGGAGAATTCTAGGAGGTTTTGGATAAAGAACAAACCGTGCAGAATATGAGGAGGAAAGTGGAAATCCTGTGCATACAGGTGTATGTGTACACATATGTGTGGTATGTTTGTGTGTATGTGTGTGTGGTGTTTCTGAGTACATGTGGATGATATGTTTGTGTGGGCATGTGTGTATATGGTATGTTTATGCCTGTGTGGTGTGTGTGTGGTGAGTGTATAAATGAGTATATATGATATGTGTGCACATATGTGTGTCATATGTACATGTGTTTGTGTATGTGGTACCTGTGCATATAATATGTGTGTGTGTGTGTGTGCATGTGTGTGTGTGTGTGTGTGTGTGATATGTGTATGGTATTTGGGGGTACATATGTGTGAATGTATCATTTGTTTAATGGGTGCATATGTGTATGCA